>JABUQX010053203.1:0-12500 GCA_015478945.1 Trachelipus rathkii
TGGTTCGTGTCGTCAAATAATTAGTTGACGTATCGACTTCTCACAATTCTGAAGAAAACTTTGTAGGACTCTGGTCTTCCGCCACTTCATATATATATATATATATATATATATATATATATATATATATATATATATATATATATATATATATATATATATATATACTATATTAAAAAAAAAATAGTTCATAATTAATGTCGACAAGGAGAAAACCGTGAAGAATAAAAGAGGTGAGTATCTGTGAATCCAGCAAGTGTGATGAGAAATAATGTTAAGTTATATTCTCCTTCTCGGACAAAGCCACCCAAAAACGTGTCGAGATATTTTATCGGTGAGACGAGGGTTCAGTATCAATAAATAGTTTCTTCTGCTGTCTAGGGGTTTTGAACTATAATAAATCCTTTATAACTTTGCTGAATACTAGACTCACAAGTTCCAATGAGAATATTTTCCTAATAATCAGGTCACTGTGTAGGATATCAAACAATCAAGATAAAGCAGGAGTTTTACTCATAGATAATCATATTAAAAGAAAATCCCAATCACAAGTTTAAGAATGATAGTACGAAATAAAAGTTCATTTAATCAAGAAATCTCTGCCTTTTTTTTATACTCTTCGGCAGTATCTTAAAAATTACAATTATCATAAATAATAATATCAAAAATAGTCTGTCCGCCTATTTTTGAGTGTTTACCTAAAATATCACATGCTAGTAATTTTATATATCTCAATTTGCCAAAATAAATCTTCTTTTATAAAATAATAAAATTGAGTGAATTATGAAATATTCTAAACTTAAATAAATAATGGCGAAATCAATAATAATAGTCTTTCCAAAATTAAATAAATAAACTAGTGAATCTCATAATTGAGAAATTATGGCCTTCAGGCAAGATATAACTTGACACACATAAAATATACTCTCCTGCCACCTATCCCTCAAATCAGGAAACACCACTGATATATATATATATATATATATATATATATATATATATATATATAAAAATATATATATATATATATATATATATATATATATATATATATATATATATATATATATATATATATATATTGATTTTGCGTCTATAAATTTTCAAATATAATTCAAATAATATTAACAAAATGTAAAAAGAATTTTTTTTTGTATTTTTTGTGCTTCACTGATAGGCTTATGAAAATAAATAAGCAAGCTTTTTTTTTTTTTTTAAAATTTGATATATGTTAAAATTCAGAGGGCCCATCCTTATCTCTCTCACTATATATATATACACTTTCTTTCACCCACTATTTATATATATATATATATATATATATATATATATATATATATATATATATATATATATATATATATATATTAGAATTGATGCAAAAAAGTCGACCATTCTGAAATATTCAGGACACCCTCTAAATATGTTTATTGTCTTAAAAAACATTTGTTAAAAGAATTTCACCTCAGTTGAATAACTTTTAGAGGCTGCTACCGCCATTTAAAGGAATCGTTAGAATATAGATCGTTTTACAAATTGTACACATAAACCTAATATAGTAATTATAAATTGTTTTTCAAAAGCTAAAATATTCTAAGCAATAGCAATAGCAAAAACAACCGAAAAGTTATAGATTAATATATACATTTCGTGGAAATTAGTAATTGGAAACAATTTACAGTTCTACTTAATAAATGAAATATCAACCCTTACAGCTTTATGAGTTACGTCTTGATTGTGACGCAGTATCGTAGACATTAGTACCTTCGTCGCTGTGACTCTGTGTAGTAAGTGCATGTTTTAAATATGGAAAGGCGTACACGTCGTACAACGGATATTTGGCTTATTTCACATACTACAGAATTTCTGAAAGAGACTCACCTCCCATCAAAGCGGGAAACAATGGCATTGCTTATGAACTACAAATTGAACAAAAAACAACAAGTGAAAATAGAAGCTCTGTCCAATGCCGTAGACGTAATGGCAGTGTGGGAAAAAGCAGGCATCCCAACAGTGTTGAAATGCCATGTCGTCGAAAAAAATAAAAAAAAAAACTTTTACAATTGAATATGGGGAAAATTAAAAAGAACAGAAATAATAAGAAACAGTTATGTGGTCTGGTTCAGAAACAAAGAGAGATGGAAAAACGACTTACATAATCTGTTTGATATTGCGCATGCAAATGCTCTTGACATGATACAGATAGACGAAGATCGTGCATTTTTGATGCTCCAATGGGAAAAAAGACAAGGCAAAATGGTTGGAATTGATAAAACATTATTACGGAAAGAAAAGATTGCCAGAGAGAGGGAGTCATTGCTTGTTACAAAGAGAAATAGTGAAGCTGTAGCTGCGTTGTCAAGTTCAAGCACATCAGGGTCGAATAACAATAGTTCATCATCAGATGAATATGTGTTAGAACCTCATCAGCCATCAACGTCGAGAGGAACGACATCAAAGTCAAAACGAGTGAAACTTATGGACACATCCATGCTTGCAGCTCTTGATGCTACCAAAATAGTTGACAGATCTGCTTCACAAATCTTGATCCCAGCAGTAGAAGCTCTTGGTCACAACTGTGAAAAATATAGCATCAACTATTCATCAGTAAGACGAGCAAGACAACAAAACAGGAAGAGAAAATGGCAGAAAACTTGCTGAAGGATTTCAAAACATTGTCCCAAATACATTGGGATGGGAAATTAATGGAAGATATTACCGGTCATGAAAATATCGAACGACTGCCAGTCCTAATTTTTGGACTAGGTGTCGATAGGCTTCTTGGCGTTCCGAAGCTTACCCGTGGAACAGGTAAAAATATTGCAGATGCTGTATATCAATTGGTATTGCAATGGGATATATCTAAGCAAGTCAAGTGCATGTCCTTTGACACCACTCCAGCCAATACAGGTAAAAAGTGGTGCCTGTTTGTTACTAGAGCAAAGAATGGGTAAACACATGCTGTGGCTAGCTTGTCGTCATCACATTTTAGAATTAACATTGAAGCAGCTGTTTCTGTCTCTTTGCCTACTTCCTCTGGACCTGACATTACTTTTTTTAAGAGATTTAAATCAGCGTGGGTGAAAATTGATACGACAAAGTACCAAACAGCCGCAGAGAACCCTGTCATCAAAGAGAAAATAACAAGCTGGTGATATTGTTACATTTGTTGAAGCGCAGCTTCACACCACCCTTGTAATGATTACAAGGAATTTCTCCAGCTGACATTGAATTTTCCTTAGTAACACTTCGACATCAGGAATCAGATTTAAAGTCCCGGGGGCATATCATAAGGCACGTTGGATGTCTAAGGCAATTTACTGTATAGGATGTTTAAGAACCAGTTTAAGTTGACTCCAAGAGAAGAAAGAGGGACTGCGTGATATTTCTGTTTTTAACAACAATATAAATTAGATCGTGGTTCACGGCATCCATAGCCATCAGTGCTCACGTTCAGATTTGGATCTTCTACAAAGGCTGCAAAAAGTACAAGGAAAAGATGATACCATTGCAAGTGCTGCTCATAATAAAGAGTTTTTGAGGCATTTGAATCATACCTCTCTGAGGAACTTGTTGCTCTTGCATTTTTTGATTCAGAGGTTTTGCTTGAGACAAAAAAAAAAACAAAATGAGGTATGCTCTAAAGAAACAAGGGGATTCCAGATCGGAAAAAAGAGCAATCATAAATCCTGAATCAGTATCCCAAAAACAATTGCAGGATTTCGTTACAGCCAACACAAAACGATTCTTTGACATACTATCATTGCCTCACACATTTCTAGACAAAGATGCTACAGAGTGGAATGATGACGAGAGCTATATAAAAGCAGGAGAAATCGTAAGAGCTAAAAGTTGTAAATGATACTGCAGAGAGGGGTGTGCAGCTAATAAAAGAATACAACAAACTGATAACAAATGATGAAGAGCAGAAACAGTACCTACTACAAGTTATACATCAATACAGGAAATCTATTGCCGACAAAAACAAAAAAACAATACTCTTACATCATAGGGAACAATAATATATAATAAACAGATGAAACTGTATGTGGTTATTATGTGCCTCATGGGGAAACTTCCACTTTAAAAAAAAAAGTTAACGCGCTATACACCTCAATGGGTAGTGTGGAAATCAGCGAACAATATATTTCGAACCTTGGTAGCAACCTCTAAGGTTTATTCAATCACCCTAAAATTTTGCATCCAATGTTGTTTTTACAATATAAACAAAATTGACGGATGTCTTGTTGGAAAACTACAAAAAAAATTTTATCCCTACGTTTTGCATCAGTCTAATATATATATATATATATATATATATATATATATATATATATATATATATATATATATATATATCTCTCTCTCTCTTCTTTTTTGAGGTGTATATATTTGTTTCAAGCCCTATATATATATATATATATATATATATATATATATATATATATATATATATACTAGAGCGGAAAATTTTAAGGAGGGTTTTTTTTTTTTTTTTTATTCTTCAAAAAATTTAAAAAAATTAAAACACTTTGTAAGATCTCGAGCCGACGGGGGGGACAGAGGGGGGGGACAGAATTTAAGTCATCCACCAGGAGAGGCAGAGACTGACTCCTCTTTGGACTTTACCCTAGGGTATTCCACTTTAGTTAAAAAAAAAAAAAAATTTACTTCCAAAAAACACTTTGGTATTACTTTAACTTTGTCCCCTTTTCTCTTCTAGGCCCCTAAATGGGAAATAATTTTTAAATATTTTCGATGAATAAGCAGTTCCACCATTCCATTATTTCCATTCTATCCCACACTCCCTTCTCCTGCCTCTCTCTCTCTCTCTCTCTCTCCTCCTCCACTCCTCTCTCTCTCTCTCTCTCTCCTCTCTATATATATATACTCTCTTTCTCTCTATATATATATATATATATATATATATATATATATATATATATATATATATATATATATATATATATATATACAACACTCATTTGTGGACCCAAAATAATAAATATTTACGTCAAAAAATAAAACTAAAAATTAAAATAAAATGAATTTGAAAATGCAAATCAATTTGAAGCTCAAAAAAAAAAAAGTAAGTTCTTTTATAGCAAATCAAATTTTTAATTTTTTCTTTACCTAAAATAAAAATCATTACCAACATTCCAATACTAAATTATTTTGAGGGCTGTGGTTTACTTAAGGTCCTATACATATATATATATATATATATATATATATATATATATATATATATATATATATATATATATATATATATATATATATATATATATATATATATATATGCTATATATATATATATATATATATATATTATAAAATGAAAGGGATGTTGTCAATATTAAACTTCACTTTCATTAAATATATTATCATTAATGTAAAGTAATTTTTTTACTTACAATTTAAAAATAAAAAACTAAGTTGTAAAAATTTAGAAATAAGAACATAAGTTAGAGAAAAAGCAATAAGAATTTATTAACATGTGGGCTCCACTATTCATGCATATTTATTTCCCCTGCATCATATCAATACATTATATATATATATATATATATATATATATATATATATATATATATATATATATATATATATAACCTATATATATATATACTATATATATTTATATATATATATATATATATATATATATATATATATATATATATATATATATATATATATATATATATATATATATATTAATAAAAAATTAAATATGCCAAAGTATCATTAAGGAGTTTGTATTATTACAAATTATATTACAAATTACAATTACAAATTACAAATTACATTGGTTTTGCAGGAAACTGCAAGTACAAATTACAAAATTACAAATTACATGGATTTTTGAGCTACAAATTACAAGTACTCAAAAAATGTACATAAGTACAATCCATCCTGCCCATGTCTCTCTCTCTCTCATATATATATATATATATATATATATATATATATATATATATATATATATATATATATATATATATATATATATATATATATATATATATATATATATATATATATATTATCACAATTAATAATTTAAATAAATATTATATTAAACTTAAAAGCATTTTATTATAGAGATGTTATCTAACAATAAAAATGATAAAGAAATTAATAAAATACTAATAAAAAAATAATAACATAAATACTACAAGAATAATAATAATAATAATAATAATAATAATAATAATAATAATAATAATAATAATAATAATAATAATAATAATAATAATAATAATAATAATAATAATAATAATAATCTATAAATAAATAAAATAATAAAAACTACAGTACATAATCGAGCAGGATCAATTTCACAAGGTTTCTTATCCCTAATAATATCATCAATAATCGATTTTAAAATTTCTTTTTTTTTTTTTTTTTTTTATTTTTTTTTTATTTTATTTTTATTTTTTTTTTTTTTTTTTTGCAATGATGTTATTTTCACGTTAAGTTTATAAAAAATGGGTGCTCAAATAGGACTTTAATCGCTTAATTAATAGATCACTTCTGAGGAGGAAGGGGTTGGGGTAAAGTTGAATAGATATTGATTAATTGATTTATTGATTGATTTATATTTTTGTTATAAACATAAAAAGAATAAAAATTTAGTAAAAACGTAATGCGATTTAACAATTTTATGCAAGGTTTTTCCAAAGAATATATGTTTTTATGTTACGCTAAACAAATAATAACGTTTAAATATGACTTTAATCGCTTATTCAATGGATCACGAATGCGTAAAGGGTGGGGTTGATTAGAATTTAATTTATTGATTAATTAATTAATTGATATTTTTAATAAAAAGAATGAGATTTAGTAAAACCTTTAAATGTTTAAAAAAAAAATTATTATATTCATACAAAGAACTTATTTTTATGTAATGTTTACACAATAAAGTTATTTTCACGTTAGGTTTATGCAAAATATGTGTTCAAATATGACAAAGCATTAGAGCATAGCTGGATGGGAGTGAGTTGGGATGGGTTGTTTGTGCTACTGCTTTACTGTTTTGGGTAAATAAAGTATATATTTTTAATAAAAAAATAAAATTTTTAGTATAAACAAAATAATTTTAATAAATTTTATGTTTTCATAAAATGAACTTATTTTTATGTAATGTTTATACAAAGAGGTTATTTTCACGTTACGTTTATTCAAAATTTTTATTCAAATAAAACTTAAAGCAGTAAAACAATAACGTATGGACATATGGGAGGTGGTCGGGATGGGGTGTTTACGCTACTGCTTTACAACTTTAGGGTCAATAAAGTAAACATTTTTAATAAAAAATTCTATTTTTTTTTGTAAAAACATAATGTTTTAAAAATATATAAATTTTAAAAATAAAAATTAAAAAATAAAACAAAATATAAATGTAAACTAAAAGTTTTGAAATAAATAAAGACTTTAAAAGATATATAAATGAAAAATAAAACTTAACAGACAAAATAAATCTTTAGGCAAAATATAAATGTTTCAAAAAAATGTTGGCTAAAGGATGAAAGTCGGATTAAGAAATAAATATAAAGATCAGTTCGAGAATCGGATCATCAGATGGTTCGATATTGGATAAATAAATATTGAGGATCGTTCATTAAATCAAATATGGAGGATTGATGCAGGTTATGTATCGTTACGTTAAGGTAGGCAATGTATTAAGGAAGATAGATAGAACGATATATATAGTTTGAGAGATATAAAGAAGGGGCCATATAATTAATAAGCTCTTTGTGCTAAGATTCATAAATATTGTTCAATATACGGTTGCTATAGTAATCATCTATGTCATTATCAATTAATAGCTGAATTCACAATTAAAATTTCATTTTAAGGGTTAACTACCCTTTTGGGATTCTATTCCCTCATCGTTTGTGAATCTTACTATTTCTGATTCCTATGAAAACATCCTTCGTCATCGTTCCGCCGTCTTCCTCTTTTAGGCACTCTGTACTTTTATATTTTTCTTGTTTTCTTTTCGGAGGGCCCCCCTCCTAGGGGTGAATAGGTCACCCTTAAGAACTTGAAATCTTCATATTTGAGTTCTGCAGGTTCATTAACATACAAAACATCATCTCATTTACTCACTATATGCCTATTTCAAGATTCGGCTCTGACTCCGGCTCCGGTTCCGGCTCCACCTCATTGCACCGTATAAGTCTTTGACTTCTTCTATTTTTTTTTCATCCTTTCTCCATTTTCCCCTGATATGCAATCCATTTGGTTTAATGTAACATACATTATGGAAATCAAAAGCAAGTTTTGATTCAGACATCGCACTAATTTTTCTCAGCGCCCACTCCATCTCCATTTTGACTCCACTCCGGAGGCGGATCAACTCTATCTATTATTCCTAATCCTTTTACTGCTATGAGCACTAAGCTTTTTTTCTTCCAGAAACCCCACAAGGTGGCTCTCAGACACGCATTAGGAACTTGAAACTCTCAAAAAGGGGGTCCACGGAGCCATAAACATATAAAATGCTACATTTATTTTACTATTAGGCGAATTTACGCAAACTTGGCACTACACTCTCACCGGCCCCGGCCCCGGCCCCGGCCCCGGCCCCGGCCCCGGCCCCGGCCCCGGCCCCGGCCCCGGCCCCGGCCCCGGCCTCTCCCTCGGTCCAGGCCCGACCCAGCCCTCTGATGTGGATGTACACTAACTCAACACCGCACTCACACCGTGTCCAACATCTCGTGTTCCAACACCACATTCTTCTTGAAATGTTATATACTATTTTCCTAAATTTGATTGTAATACTCGTCCAAGTAAAATATCATCTTTGGATCCCTCCATAGACCCCTTGAGGGGGTAGAGGATATGTATGTATAATAGTATATGTTAATACATTACTTTATGTATTTCATCTTTTCCCTCTTAACTACATTTCAAAATCACTCTTAGGGTTGGTCATTTCCTTCCATTCCTCTCTCTCTCTCTCTCTCTCTCTCTCTCTCTCTCTCTCTCTCCTCTCCTCCTCTCTTTCTCCTCCTCCTCCTCCTCCTCCTCCTCTTTGGTGATCATGGATCAAATCTTTCCTGTCCTACCACACATGTTTGACCAATCCCGCGGCTACCCAGCCGCAGCCACCCGGTTGCCAATGAATCACACAACCTCAACTGCAATGCAACCGCGTTTTGTCACTGGTCTTCACAACCGCAACTGCGGTTGTCAGGAAGTTATCTTTTAAAAAGATCTTTTAAGACTGCAGAAATAAAGCAACCCTCAACATCTAAGCCAAAAACTCTGTTTGAATCCATGAATGCTCACTTAGCATCAGATGGTGATAATGATTTGAAATAGAGCTTAATGAAATTGTTTTGGATGAAATAGCAAAATATCGCAAAGAAAAAAGAATCGATCCCAAAGATGATCCTCTAATGTGTGGAGGAGAGCGAACATAACTTCAAAGAGTTGAAAATGATGGCTAAAAGATATTTGTTATGTCCATCTAGTAGTTTGCCAAGCAAACAACTTTTCAGCACAGCTGGATTAATTTATAAAGAGAAAAGGATGAGATTAACAGGATAAAATACTGAAAATTGTTATTCCTTAAATCTAACTTGCCGCTTCTAAAATTCAGTTACAAACACGAATAACTAAAAATCTTAAGTCGGATACTTTCCAGTTTCACAGGTCGGAGGATGGGGAAATTGGATGGTAGAGTGCATTGTGCATGGGTCCTCTTCCCGCACACTGGTACCTCTTGTAAACAAAGGCTAAATTGCGCATTAAACGACAAGAAATTTTGAAATTTTTCAAGTAATAATAATAATAATAATAATAATAACAACAACAACAACAACAACAGCAACAACAACAATAATAATAATAATGTAATAATATATGTAATAATAATAATAATAATAATAATAATAATAATAATGAATAATAATGGAAATATTAGTAATTATTGTGTGTGTGTGTGTGTGTGTGTGTGTGTGTGTGTGAGTAGTGAAGTAGTGAGTAAAGTAGTAGTAGTGAAGTAGTGAAGTGAGTATCCTAAAAGTGCAATTTTATTTTATTTTTAATACAAGCCTCAGCCAAGCAGTCTGGCTCATGGTTCATACAAAATTCAGCTAAACTCCATCACTAATATATATATATATATATATATATATATATATATATATATATGTAATAATATATCTGCATATGTATATGTATGTATGTTGAAGAATTTAATAAACCAAGTTAAACTGACGTCAATATTTTATATCTATAAAATTTTACTCAGTCATTTATCATAAGTGCAACAATGTGATTATTCATTTCCCGACTTTCTTGAGTTACTCTAAAACTATAATATGGTAAATTAAAACTAATTAAATATTTTACTTCATTTTTCTTTTTATTGTATCTGTATTTAATTAATGTTCTTTTTGTTTATTTATTTCATAAAGGGTTTTGCAATGATGAGGTCATGTTCTCGGTAGGGGGCGAAGGTGAGGACTTTCTGTAGACTCTGTAATGTCCATGACCTTCGTGTTAATCACTAATTTGTTGAACACGAACTTTCAAACTTTTATCCTTTTAATTTTCTTCTGTCTGAGACCATGATAGCCAGTGATTCGTTCTCGAATAACTTGAACATCTCTAACTGTAACTTATTTTACAATTTCTGACTGAATGGTGGAGTCTGCTCCTATATAAACATAAATACTCGTGTAAAACGTCTCGAAAATCTTGAAACTCCAAATTTCAATGTTCTGTACCATAAAATCTAGCTTCCTGATGCTACCATTATCTTGTGTTTCTGCTACTGCTCTCCTAATGGAATAAATTTTTCGGTTCTTTTTAAATATCTTACTACTTCTTACGAGGCTGTTACTTCTTCTCATCCAAATGTCGAGGTCCTCTAGTTAGGGAACTTCACCTAGACTAAGTGATTGAGCTCCTCACATGCTGATACAGGTGAGAAGGAGGACAAATCATTCATTATTCTCAATGATCTGGAACAGTTGATTAAGGAACCTGCACACATCCCAGATCGTCCTAACTAATTCTTGAACACTCTTGATATAAGCTTTCATCACTTCCTTTCATCGTTACAAATAAATAATTTTTCGCTTTCTAATCGATAACTCTACCACAATCCTGTGATCTTAAGTTCAAAACTTCCACTTCCAGTAGCTCCCCTACTCTAAAACCGAAACTTTCTGGCACTTAAATTGGTCTAATTGGGTGCATTGCTTCTATTCTTCCCACAACAGTTGGAAATGAAACATGTTTTTGCTCCGGAGATGCCTCTGGTGTTTGCTATAAAGGTGGGGCTGTGATGACCGAAGGGATGAGAAGGTTCATTCATCTTCCACTAAATCATTTTCTCTTTAATCCCATAGTTCGATGGCTCTTGCTTCTTGTCTCGCATCGCAGGAGCGTGGACATGCTATCGGATGTGGAAAAACCTCTGTTCTCCTCCTATGCTCTAACTAACTTTCAGTCTGCCCGGAATCGGAATAGTTTCTCCTACTGATACAAATTTCTGGCCTCTTGTCAAAAACATCTAATAACTTTGTAAATCTGCCTTTCCACTCTTTATCCGTTCGCGATGGTTCTGTTGCCTAACACTCCTTCTGGAAAAGATAATCTCTTTGGTCTCCTTTTCGAAATCTAATTCCATTCCTGGACGATTCCTGGCTTCCCCTCTTGAACAAAAACTGGGGTTAAATCCCCATTTCTATGTAGTGTTTGGTCCATTATCTTTAATTACTAGATTGTTGATGTCTATAGGTGAAATTAAAGGACGGGAAATTTTGTAGGAGTGAAGTTATGTCTGTATTTTCACCTTGAAGTTGAGCGTGAAGAGATGGTACTTCTCAGAGGTTATTTTCAACGGAGCTAGAAGAGTAGTAATAGAAGGTTTTAAATCCCCTGCGATGTTCTTGTCCACAGTCATTAGGAGACCAAAAATTAATGAAGAAATTCATCCAATAATAGCATAAGTAATTTTCTGTTAGCTAATAAATGTCCAGGTGAATCTCCTCTTCCTAATTTTGGTATAGTGATATTTGCCTACAACTCATTCATGGACACTATTATGGGGGAGCCATTGCTGAGAGGAACAGGTGACGTTTGAAGGGGCAGCGTCAATGTTACAGAGACATGTTATATGGAAGGCTAATATGCTGGCAACCGGTATCAATCTAAGTAAAAATAAGGTGCATGGTGCAAAGATATGTTACATCTATTGTTTAACTGCGAAGTTGACAGCGGACAATATCAACTTGCTCCGTTAGTTTTCCGACGGAGTTGGGGATGCTGCTCTTGATGGAGGTCTAGAATTAGGTAGGATGTTTAGTCCCGTTTTGTTTTGGTCCAGGAAACAATGGTTTACCAGCTTTTAGGCGTGTCCTAATAAATGTTGCCTCTACACACCTTTGGGTCGTTGATTTTCGTGAACTGTGCCAGGCCAAAAGTAAGTTGGTTGGTCTTGATTTTGGATGCAAACAGGGGCAATGGCTTGT
>JABUQX010053203.1:17500-24650 GCA_015478945.1 Trachelipus rathkii
CGGAAAAGAGCAGATCAGCAATTATTTTGGTCAGCAGTTTTGCATTGGTCTTTGACACCTTCAAAATTCTTGGATATGATCAGAGTACTGCTTAAGGTAAATTTTTTTGTTTGAATTGTTAGCCACTGGTTCAAACTAAAGCAAAATATTTGGTTATTACGGAAGAGGTATAATGAAATTGGGTCTTGTTGCCCAACAGAATAACAGGAAAACTGTTTTTCTTGTTTGATTGTTTGGTTCCTTGGACAATTTCTTTCATATTTGTATGAAAAATAGCATTACTATGATATTTTTGAGTCCCAACGGGTTTCACAAAGTTTAGGCAAATGTTGGAAATGTATTTTCTTTTTAGGTTTGAGTCTAAAAAAGTTTTGTCTTTTATTGTCAATATATGTTCATAATTTCTGGAAATACATGTTTGGTCCATATGACCAAATTAAGTCGATGGCTTACACAGTGAAAATATAATCTTTTTCATAATTTTTCCCGCAGTTTCTTTTGAACCCTATATGTTTTATCCTGCCAATTCTCTGCAGCTGTCGTACCCCTGACCAACGCATAGACTCGGCTTCCAAATACCTTCTTTCTAAAAAACAAATCAATCTTTTTTGGCAATGGTTCAAGAATGTTGCAAAGAACTTCAAAACGCCCAGAAATTCTGCTCAAACAGTCATTTTTTACAATATCGAAAAAACCTTAATGCTTATAGATAATTGTTCGTTGCCTGAAAAATCCGCAGTTTCATCTGCAATCATGGAGGTGTACAAAAAAAATCATGTTTTTTTTATGATAATTCCAAACAAATTGATGAGTTCATTTTGAATCGAGACGTTCAGACGGGATTCTTCTGTCCTTGAATATATTCTTTCAATTTCCACATCACCGCATTCTATAATTCGCAGCTTAATCAGTCTCAAAAATTCTCTCAATGCAGTCTTACCTCCTTAAACGGTAAGTCATGGGTTCCGTAGAAAATTATGGTCTTCAAAATTTTGCTGTAATATTTCTTTTTATTTTCTGCAATTTTTATTTTTTTGATGTGTTGTCTGCAGCTGAATTCAAACGGGTTTACGCTTCCGTGATTGATTTTAACGGCCTTTTGGCAGCGGCCAAATACTATCGATATACAGAAGGTTCTGTGGGAGAAATAATGGTCCGAAGAAGCAGCTGTAAAAATGGCACAAAGCTAGTTGACTTAAGCCAATATTAGGAAAAGGAAAACACATTAAAATTTTAAGAAAAATAATAAAATACGTTTTATAATACGTTATTAATTAGTAATTACTACTTTCATTATCTATCGATTGATGTATTTTTTTTCAGTTTTTCTACTAGAAAAACCTTTAAAAACGTCGTCTGGCAAACATATAAAGTTCATAAATTTTTTTTTTTTAGCCAAGATTTAGGGGGGGGGCAGTGCCCCCCCCCCCCTGCCTACGCCCATATATATATATATATATATATATATATATATATGTATATATTATATATATATATATAATAATATGAATATATATATATATATATAATATATATATATATATATATATATATATATATATATATATATATATAACTTTTTTAATCCCTTTTTTGTTTAAAGTTCAGGTGAATAGCAAATTCCATCAGAAATGCGGACATTCCTAAACCATGGTCAAATTAAATTCTGAGAAATCCCGACACACGGCTTTGAAGTCAAAGGAAGTTCTTCAGGCATTCCTTTACTGACTAAAACAACTTTTTTTTCAGTCTTCCAGCCGGTCGATTCCCAGCACACTCAACCCCATACATCCACTTAACCAACCTAATATCTTCCATCCTTTTTATATCACCAAACCATCTTTATGTACTCTCGTATATTCTCTCATTTGCGAATTTCTTCACACCATACAACTACCTAACGCGTTCATTCCTCATTTTATCAATCCTCCTCACACCTAACGCACTCCTAAGATTGTCTATCTGAGTACATTGTACCTTGGATCTCTACCTTTTATTTCACACCATAGTTCAACTACTCTATATTAAGACAGGTAACAACATACCCTCATGCAAAACCCTAGCGCACTTTAGACTTAGCCCCTTTGCATCCAGCAAGGATTTAATTTTACCAGCTACCTTCCTACCATTTACAACTTTCCTACTATATTTTGCATCATCCGTTCCCTTTTCATCCAACATTTATCCTAAATATTTAAACTGAAACACTTGTTCCAGTTGCTAACCATCAAACATAGCTTCACACCGCAGACTTTCCTCACTCACTACCATAACCTTACTTTTATCTACATTTACTTTCAAACCCTCTTTTTACACACCCTGTCAAACCCCCCTACCAATCCTCTCAAACTCATCTTCAGATTCGCCACACAAAATCAAATCATCCGCATATAATAAGTAGGACACACTACACTCTCTTTCATTCTCTATCATTCCAACACCCTCCACTACCGCCCTTATTTCTAATTCTTTCATAACCCCATCCATATACAAATTGAATGGCTAAGGAGACATAGCACATTCCATTACTTATTCCGCTAAATATATTGAACTAAACACTTTCAACTCCATTTATTTTTACACACACACTTTACTGACGTCGTACATACTTTTCATTCCATTCAGATGCATAAAACCAACACCCTATCACTAACACCTGCCATAGAGCTTTCTTATGTTGCAAATCCATAAAACCTAGATACAATTTATTTTTCTTCTCTCTCATTTTCCCTATCATTAGTTTCAATGTAAAAATTTGATCCACACATCCTCTACCAATAAACTAATTCCCCTACTGTTCCTACAGTTTCCTTTATCACCCTTACCCTTATATAATTACACTATTATTGCTCTCCTCCAATACCTTGGAACTATACCCTCCATAAATGCTTCGATACACAACTTCCAAATCCATTCAATCTCCATCTCGCCTCCATTCTTGATCATTTCACCAGTAATTCCATCTATGCCAGCAGATTTACTATTCTTCAACTTTCTCACTCTACCCATTACCTTCTCCTTACTAATTACATCATCCCCAAAATACCTATATCTTCGTGCACCATCTAACCCACACACTTTCACTATCACCTTTCGTTAATTTCAATGCTGTGTGGATTTTTGAAGTGTTCCCTCCACACTCTTCTTACATACATCTATTCAGTTACGAAAGCAACATCCCTATTCATTATTATGTGAAACTTTCCCTTATTCTCATTCTTAACCTTTCGCGCTTCTTTCCAGAAGAGCTTCCTATTCCCTTGTAAGTGTTCATTCATTCTCATTCCAAACTATTCATTTACCTCATTTTTCCTCCTACGTATGCAACTTTTAGTTTTCCTCTTTTTACCCCTTATATAATTCCAATCACCTTTCTTTTGAAACCTCATCACTGGCATTTATTACAGTCAACCAAGCTTCTTTTTTACTTTTAACCGTTTGCATTACCTCTTCATTCCACTATGCGCTGTTGACATCATAACTTCCTACTTTACCACATGCACATACTTTTATTGCACTACTAACAAACGCTTCCGTCATTTGCGTCCCAGATTTGTTCAGTTTCATCTTGTTCACATTCCAATGATTTATTTGCAAGCGCTCTTAAATACCCTTACTACCTTGTTCACTTAACTTTTCACTCTTATTTTTCCCACCTTCTTCCTTATCATCCTTCTTTCCATCCAAGACCCAACTAACTTTATCTTACATAAAACAACATAATGATAAGATAATCACATCTCCAACTCCAACACGGATTTAGCGTCCATCACACACTTCAACATTTCCTTCTTCACCAACAAAAAAATCTATCATACTTTTCACTTCGATACCATCTCTACCTATACCAGCTCTAGTATACTTATGAATTCTCTCCTGTTTGAAGAAAGTATTGCTTACACACAAACCTCTCTCCTAACAAAAACAATCACCTTCCTACCATTCTCATTTTCTCCCAACACCCCAGAGCGACCTGTTATACCATCCTTATTTTGATCACCTATTCAACTATTTAGGTTACCCAACATAATTAATCAGAAGCTCCTACTAACCCCATCTAAAACATCATTCAGATTATCCCAGAAATCGCAATCTCCTCAACATCACCCTCAGATGGACCATATGTCAAAACCATACATACTTTGATCATTTCAAACAAATTTAATCATTATCATTCTAGTACTCGCACAAACAAAATCCACCATAGCTCTGTGCCTTCTCTCCCCCTCTCATTTCTTTCCACTCTAGCACACACACATTTCAAGCCACACAACTCATCTTCACTGTTTCCTTTCATCTTTGTTTCAGTCACAGTGAGGAAATCAAATTTACCCTTTCTAAATACACCATCACCTCTCTCTTCTTCTCCTCATTATTTATTACCCTGACATTCCATGTACCCATACGATTCATACATTTTCGCCGAAAGATAGAAGGTCGATTACGGCGATCATGACCATCTTCGAGGCATGTATTAGCATTCCTGGCAAGAGATAAGTGCTAGTGGGTAGCCAACCCATTTACCACTGTCCCTTTAGTCGACTTCTACGACAGGCAAAACATACGCTGCGGAAATTTTCTCCCCCACACACAGGAATATAAGGTATTGTCTGTAAAGTGTTGCCTTTAGGAAGAGTGTGAATAAGAACACACAAGAGAAAGGCGAACCATTAAGCACTGGAATTTCATGGGGCATACCGTACAAATCAAAAGCAAAATGGGAGGTACTCCCATCGCTTGGAGTAAGCTACTCTACCTCTGTCCATTTAGTCGTCTCTTCCGACACGCAGAGCACTCGGTATGAGTGTTCTTGCATCCCTACATAGAGATGCACCCATAAAGGGATATATATATATATATATATAGATTTATACTATTATATATATATATATATATATATGTATATAATATAGTATATTATATTTATATATTATTCATATATATATATCATAATATGATATTAAATATATATATATATACGTAGTATTGGTTCTGGCTGTGGCGCGCTCATAATTCCCGAGCATCGAGTGTAAACTAGAATTAGGGAATCCGGCCTCAATTTATCTGCCAGGTCACCAACGACGCCTCACATCAAACTTACTCGATCACAAGATAGTATAGATCGTTACATCTCCTAATTCCGACTATAGCGTAAGGCATTGTTAGGGTGCTGTCTCAGCATGAGATGATGATCTGTATACGACATGCAAGTGAGGTTGTGAGTAGAAGCGCTGTGAAGAGAACTTCAAGTACATATATATACCCGCGTTCTGGTATGGTCTACAACAGATCTGTGAAAAGTCGAGCCGTCATTGATACGGGAGTCCTTGTATTTTGGACTGGGCTCTCTCGTGATTCTAATGACTCGACAACCTTTTCTCGTGCTACCAACAGGACACTTAATGATTACTGGTTGCATACTATTATTCATATTATATATTCTTGCTAATGATAAGAGAACTTCGTATATAGTTACTATGATGAGGGTCACTACATATTGACTATTGATAGTAATATATTGAATGAATTGATCATTTACGTCCTCATTAATTAGTATTATTATAGTATATTGTAACTAGTATATATATTAGTATATAATACTTATAATCAATTATATATTGTACCATTCTCCCAGTAGGGTTTTTGCCCGTCAGGCCTGTCAGTTGAACCAGCCCAAGTTTTCTTCCTTCTGGCCCCAAAACTCTTTGTCCTGAGGAGAACCCTGAGAATCTATTATCTCAGCGCGTATGGTTTCGATGCATATTTCCTTGAGTTTTACACTTCAGGTAGGGTTTTAATCATATCAGTAGGATTAGCATTTTCTATCATGCTGGCCTCGAAACTTCGTTCTCCCAGAGCCTCCAGAAATGTCGTGGTTTCTGGGCGCATAAGATTCTAACGGCTGGTGCCAAGAAGTGTATTATACAGACAGAAAAGAGTGAAAACGGGGCTCAGGGATATAGAATAGATAGATAGATACTGCGCGCTCCTCCCGTCCCTATGACCTACCTATCTATAATAACAATCATGTGAGTTATACCATAGCACCGGTCTATTACACAGCTCATGCCTCACATATACCCTTCCCAAGGTATAGTAATTATAGGTATAGTATATGATGATATATATATATATACGTATATATTAGAGTATATTATATATAAGTATAGGTATAGTATATATATATATGTAATAATGATATATGGTATATATAGATATACATAGGCGATACATATGATCACAGTATGGTATTAACGACACATAGCATAGTATACAGTATATAGGTACATAGTACACAGTATAGTACATACTATATTATAATCGTATACTGATACTATTATACATATAGCTACATAACTAAACTAACCGTATTCCAAGACCACACACATCAGCCCTCAAAAATCAAAATCTCCGCATTAGTTACTATATATAGTTATAGTATATATATATAGTAGTATATTATAGTTTTATTATATATTATCATACATATATATATTAGCTATACTTATACGTGTATATATGGTATATATCCTACCTATATACTTATATCGTGATATATGCACTTTTATTATTAAGAAATGACGAGTTAGGGATTGTCCCTGCCGCTTACAGCAACGCGAAAAGATCTCTCTTAATATGATCCGATGTGTCGCTACATCCAAACAAACTCATCTAGCCAGAATAATTTAGTGCAATTTGTTTATTAATCATTACAATCCAAGTTCAATTTCTTCTAAAATAAATAATCCAAAACGAACATGAAATTTTGCCGATACCATAGTCTGTCGCTCCCTCCATTTAGTCACACCTTCTCCAGAATCTTATTATTACATGATTCATCTTTTATCATTCGTCACTTAAAAAATATGAAAAGAAAATCTTGGTTCGAAAGTACTTTTGTAACTACCCGCCTCCATTATACTATTTTGCCAAGAGAATAGTTCACAAATCATATAATCATATTCTTTTTCTAGCATATGTGTCCTAAATAAACACGCTAATGTTCAACTCGAATTATATGTCATCAGTACTCTCCGTGTGTCTCAGCCCACTCTCCGCAGCCGTATTTCTCATATAGCCTTATCATCTTGACGGCTGAAAGCTCATTTAGACCTCTCATTAATAAAGTTAGCCTTGCCACTCTCCTTTT
>JABUQX010053204.1:0-22500 GCA_015478945.1 Trachelipus rathkii
TATTATATATATATATATTATATATATATATATATATAATATAATATATATCAAGGGATGGGAGTCGAGAAAAAAAAAAAATAAATTGACTCCGACTCCCAGAGTCGGTATTAAAAACAACGCGAACTCCGAACTCCAAGAGTCGATATTTTATAAAACTGAACTCCGACTCCCAACTCCCAAGGAAAATTTCATATAAACATTTTGTACAATTATATATATATATATATATATATATACTATATATATATATATATATATATATATATATATATATATATATATATATATATATAGTATATATATATTATATATATATAATATATATTATATATATAATATATTATATATATATATATATATATATATATATTATATATTATATATAATATATATATATAATATTATATATATAATATATATATATATATATATATATATATATATATACTGTATAGATATATATGTAAAGCCGGTTTCGTGCTTACGAAACGTTAGAAATGTTCAAGTTTGCATTCATTTTTGTCAAATGTACCAAAAAATCGTAAGAAATGCTCACCAAACGTAAGAAATTTCCTTAATTCTGAAAAGGTTGCTAATTTCCCCGTGTTGTCGAATTTAACACGTCTAATGAATTCTTTAACAAATAATATGGCGGCTTGGTGTCTGAATTGATGAATGTTTTCATTCAATAAATCAGCTTTAAATCTAATTTCTTCCAAATGGATAAACTCCATCACAAATAGTTGATCAATTACCTGTAATATAAACCATTTATTTTTTTATTTCTGTTTATTCCAAAACCACGTGCTCCATCACAACAGCTGATTCCAATTGTTTAAAAACAAAAGTAAACCTAGCACGAAATCGTGGTCGTTTAAACAGGAAATTAGTGCTAAAACTTGGCGAGCATTTCTTATCGAGCGTAAGCACAAATGACATGACAAAAACGAAAACGGTCTAAATTAATTAAAAGCAAAGAAAATACCAAAATTCATTCTATCGTAAATGCATTCGTATTATAGCAAATTATGAAATTATGGAGATAGAACTAAAGAAATTAGTCCAAGTAAAGTATTAGTGGACTCGCTACTTCTATTTATCGCAAGCCCATTAATACTTTACTTGGGACTAATTTCTTTATTTCTATCTCTTATAATCATAAAATTTATGGTGTAAGGTCCCGTATACACAAGCCTTTGTTATTTGTTCTGATTGGAAGTTTTTCCATGAAGAAATCGCCTTTCTCCGTAAATTTTCTAGCTTTAGCCTTTATCCCTCAAACCTTTTTTAATAAACTTGTTTACTCGTTTCTCGATAACAATTGTCGCCCTAAAACTACTGCATATGATGTTCCTAAACTTCCTGTTTATGCTCGCTTCCCCATACATTGGGACCACTTTCCAGTGATCTTCACTTTCAGACATTAAGAAACATCTTAAACAACATTCCCCCAATACAAGTTTCTTTATATCTTTTATTAACAACACTCAATTGGCAGTTTCTTTAAGATTAAAAAAAGCATCCCCATGAACTTGAGGTCACACATCGTTTACAAAATAAATGTGCCGAATGTAACATCGACTATGTAGGTCAAACTTTCCTATAACTAAAGATGCGAACCATCAAACACATGGGCATTTCCTTTCGAACTAATCTCCCCATCTCTCAACCAGAGAATTTAGCTGAAAGAGATCACTATGACCTCAATAGGCACCCTAAATCTCTTCAAAAATTCTCCATTCTTCAAAATGCTTCTACAGATCTAAATCTTTAGATTTGGAAAATCTTTTTTAATATAAAAACACTTAAAACCTACACTTAACATCCATAACACTTTCTTTGGCTCCTAATTGCCTGTACTAATTACCTGAATTCGTGCAAACGAACACGATTTAACTTTTGCTTTTGCAAACAATTGGAATCAGCTGTTGTGATGGAGCCAGTCGATTTCGGATATAAACAGATATAAAAAAATAACAAAATGGTTTATATTAACAAAAAATTTAATCAAACTATTGTGGATGGGGTTTTTATCGATATGGAAGAAATTAGATTTAAAACTGATTTTATTGAATGAAATATTCTCAATTCAAAACGGGCCTCACGAACCTTCATTTTTTTTCTTACACATTTTAGATAAGAACGTGCTTAAATTCGGCAATCACAGGAAATAGCAACATTATAGAATTAAGGAAATTAATTACGTTTGGTAAGCATTTCTTACTATTTTGCGCTAAGTTGGACAAAAACAAATGCAAACAGGAGCATTTCTTACGTTTCGTAAGCACAAATGCAAAAGCGAAAACCCCTATATTAACATACAAGTAGGTCAGATAGCTTAGGGAAAACTACAGACAAAATTGTGAATATATATATATTATATATATATATATATATATATATATATATATATATATAATTATATATATATATATATATAATATATATAATAATAAGTAAGATATATAATTATATATAATATTATATTGTATATTTTTATATCTGTATATTAATATATATATATATACTTATTTCTAATTTAGTATAATATATTAAACGCAAAATTAAAAAAGAAGAAATTTGAACTTTAAATTTCTAGAAATCATTTTAAATCTCTTCGTCTGATATAGCAAGGGGCTGAAACCTTCTATCAAATCCTGCATTTTTTCGTGAATGGTGTGTTGATAAGCTCAAAACCCTTTCAACTACCAACACCACCTTGCAGCAATGCGGGACATATGGTAAGTGATATTATATATATATATTATATATATATATATATATATATTTATATATAATATATTATATATATATATATATATATATATATATATATATAATATATATATATATATATATATATATATATATATATATATATATATATTATATATATATATATATATATATATATATATATATATATATATATATTTATTTTCGAAATCAATTTAAAGACGCAAAATGTGTGGTATCGGAAAATTTTACAGATTACCGGATACTCCCTACTCTCAAAAATTGGCCGATACCGATAACTCAAAAATCCACCGATACGATACCATGGTTCATCGGTTTGCATCACTAATATATATATATATATATATATATATACATATATATATATATATATATAATATATATAATATATAATATATATATCTATATATATATAATAATTATTATATATATATGTATATATATTATATATATAGGGTTGGGGATTTAAAAAAAACCGTTCGTTTTTTTTAAAAAAAACACGTTTTTTTTTAAAAAAGACCAAAAGGGCAATTTTTGTTTTTTTTTGTTTTTTTTTTTAATAACTACTTTTTTTCCATATATATCAAGTCTTTTTTAGGGGTATTTAGCATTAAATACAGTAAATACAATATGTTTAAAAAGAGGTATGCAATATTAAAGTAGATTTTTATTACTTGTAAAGTTTTATTTTGTTGCTCTAGGGCAAATATAATTATTAACATTTCACATGATCTGATTATTATTATTATTATTATTATTATTATTATTAATTATTATTATTATATTATTATTATTATTATTATTATTATTATTATTATTAATATTATTATTATTATAATATTATTATTATTATTATTATTATTATTATTATTATTATTATTATTTTTATTATTATTATTATTATTATATTAATATTATAATAATTATTAATTATTATTAATTATATATATATATATTATATATATATAATATATAATTATATTATATATATATATATATATATAATATATATATATATATGATACTATATATAATATATATAGCTATATATATATATATATATATATATATATATTATATATATATATATATATATATATATATATATATATATATATATATATATATATAATAATAATATATATATATATATATATATATATATATATATATATATATATATACAATATATAAATTATTTTATATATATTATAATAATATATATATATATATATATATATATATATATATATATAATATATATATATATATATATATATATATATATATATATATATATAATATATATATATAATATCGATCTATATATATATATATATATATATATATATATATATATATATATATAATATATATATATATATTATATATATATATTATATTATATATATATATATTTATATATAAATTCTTCATCTACCTTTTCTCCCCAAGACTGGTGGTAAGGTGCGTTAAGAAGCATCGGAAAAGAAAAGCAAGTAGAAGAATATGACAAAAGTCGAAAAGAAAGTCCAGCCTTACCCCTCCCCCTCTCTGTACCATTACTTAGTAAGGACTCATCACAGTAAAAAAATCCACCCTATAGCTTCACGGGACTGAGACGGACCATCACTGTGGTAAATCGTCAGTGTAAGTGTTCATCCCTTGGCCCAGGTGGGCACAACCATACCCCCGTCAAAAACCCCGCCATTCTTGCGTCCTATTTATGCACTTTATTCTCGCCTCTGCCAAACCTCCACATTTCTGTCCTTCAGAGCATTCGTTTTAACTGACTCAATCCCTTTTTCTCGATCTCCCAGGCCGGTCGGTTTCCAACACACTCGCCACTATACATCCGCTTAAAAATCGACTATCAGTCATCCTTTCCACATGACCAAACCATCGCAACATATTTTCATTTATTACTCTCGTTTACCCATTTCTTCACACCATAACTCTTTAATATGTTCATTCTTCATATTAATACTTCTCACACCTAGCATGCCCCTAAGATTGTCCATCTGAACACAATTTGAACTTAGATCTATACTTCATATTCCAGGACCATAGTCTCACTACTATACAATAACACAGGTAACAACATAGCGTCAATGTAAGACCCTAGCACTCTAAAGACTTGTCCCTATATACATTCACAAACGATTTTATTGCACCAGCCACTTTCTCATCAACATATACCCTAAATATTTAAACTCAGACACTTTGTTCCAGCTGCTCACCATCTAACATTTCACACTGAGGACTGTCCTCACTCACAACCATAACCTTACTCTTATCTACGTTTACTTTCAACCCGCCTCCTTTTACACACTGTGCAAATCTCTCTACCAAGTTCCTCATCAAACTCTTCAAATTCGCCAACACAAAACCAAATATCAGCTATAATATGGTTAGGGCACCCTACAACTCATCTCCATTCTCCATCATTCTAACACCAATTTCTGCCACCCCCCACCTCTAATTTCTTCATAACCCCATCCATGAATACAAATTGAATAACCAAGGAGACATAACACAACCCTGCTCAACTCCGCTATTAATATTAACCAATCACTTTTGACACCATTTATTCTTAAACACGCCTCACTATCGTCATACATTCTTTTGAATCCATTCAGAAGTTAGCCTAACCTCAACATTATTATATCGCTAACCCCTGCCATAAGCTTCCATATTAACCCTATCAATACCCCTGTTTCCAAAAATCCATAAAACTTAAATACAATTTATTCTTTCTCTCCCCTCATTTTTCTATCATTTGCTTCATATGTAAAGATCTGATCCACACATCCTCTAACTTACTTTCCTAAACGCAACCTGTTCTTCACCAATCAGTCCTTCAAGTCACTCGCCGCACTCTTTCGACCAAATACCAACATATTTCTTCCCTATAACAAACACTCAATAAACTAATTCCCCTATAGTTCATACAGTTCCCTTTATCTCCTTTACCCTTATATAAGGGTGACTATTACTGCTCTCCTTATAATCCCTCGACTATAGCCCTTCCAATAAACGCTTTATTACACAACTTCAAGATCCAATCAGATCATAAACTTGCCTCCCGTTCTTGATTAATTACACCCATTTGTAATTTCATACTATAACCTGAAGATTTACCATTCTTCAAACTTTCTCACTCTCCCCATTTCCTCTTCTTTGCTAATAACTCTCATCCCCAAAATACCTATTCCTTCTTGCACCATCAATCCCACACACACAGTCACTATCACCTTTCATTACGGCCAATATTATACAGATTTTTCGAAGTGTTCTTTCCACACTCCCCTCACATCCATTTCAGTTACAAAAAACACCATCCCTATTATTATTCTTAGGCAGGTTCCCCTTATTCTAATTTTTAATCCCCTTTTCGCGCTTCCTTCCAGAAGAGCTTCCTTATTCCCTTGTATGTCCCCATTCATCCATCCTTCCAAACTGTTCATTTACATTTTTCTTTCCTCTTACGTATGCATATTTTACTTCTTTTTTTCCGCCTTATATAATTCAAGCATCTTTCTTTTGAAACTTCATCATTGTTGCTTTTAGTACAATCAACCACGCTTTTTTTTTACTTTTACCGCTTGCAATCACCTCTTCATCACCACTCACTGTTCGCATTCTTACTTTCAACTTTAGCACACCCACATACTTGCTTTTGCACTGCTAACAATTGCTTCTAGATTTATTTTGTTTCAGCTTGTTCAACATTCAACTGATTTCTACTTTGCGAGCGTTCTTACAATACTTATCCTTATTACTATCTGCTTTTTCACTTAACTCTCACTCTTAATTTTACCCTCTTCTTCCTTATCACCTTTCCTCTCCATCCAAGTCCCCAATTAACTTAAATTTTACATAAAACAACATAATATCCGATAATCCCATTTCTAAAAACACCTCACTGATTTAACATCTAACATATACTTCAACATCTCCTTCTTCACCACACATCAAATCAATCATACTTTTCACTTTCGATACCCATCTCTACCACACCAACTCTAGTATACTTTGATACTTCTTGTGTTTAAAGAAAGTATTACTACACACACACCTCTCTCCTCACAGAAATCCATTACCTTCCTACCATTCTCAATTTCTCCTGACACCCCAAAAACCACCTGTTATACCATCCTTTTTTTTGATCATATATAATATTATATATATATATATATATATATATATATATATATATATATATATATTATATATATTATATAATATATATATATATATAATTATATAATATATATATATATATATATATATACACTGTATATATAAAATCCGTATTAATAGTCAATATTTAGGCATAGAAGGGGTATTGGTAAATACTGTATAATTTAAAACATCTTTATTATACACATAAAAAGAGGTAATTTTTAAAAAAAAACAAAAAAACATTTTGTTTTTAAAAAAAACGTCGTTTTTTTTTGCAAAAAAAAAACAAATTAAAAAAAAAACCCGTTTTTTTTTTTTTCACAACCTAATATATATATATATATATATATATATATATATATATATATATATATTATATATATTTTATTAATATATAATATATATATATATAATATATATATATTATAAAGGTTCAATATCTCTGCATCATTTTAAACGCCATAGTTATTTTGGGGCGGTAGGGGATGAACTACTGATTTTTTCTCAAAGAAAAATATTAGCGTATTCGGATTCGGGAAGAAAAAATACCATAAAAAATGTTAAAATATAATGGAAAAAGCTTTTTTTTCCTTTTAATATAAGGTAAAAAATTAAATAAAACAATTTAAAATTGCTACAAAATGTCAAAATAAAAAACTGTACGTGCCTTTTATATAAAATTCAAATTGTTTTTTCAAATTTTTATGTGAAAAGTTTATACAAAATTGTTTTGAGAGTCGAAAGGAGTCGTTTATTTTAAATCGACTCCCGACTCTGACTCCGTAACCAACTTTTTGTTAAATCGACTCCCGACTCCGACATCCTTACCCTTTGAAAACGATCCGACTCCCGACTCCGACTCTCCATCCAGATATATATATATATATTATATATATATATATATAATATATATATATAATATATATATATATATATATATATAATATATATATAATATATATATATATAGTAAAAAATTAATATATAATATATACTATATATATATATATATATAGTATATAATATATATATATATATATAATATAATATATATATATTATATATATATATTATATATATATATATATATATATATATATAATACGGTATATATATATAATATATATATAAATATTATATATATATATATATTTAGTATATATATATATATATATATAATATATATATAATATATTATATATATATATATATATATATATATAGTATAATATATATATATATATATATATATATAAACAATGTGGGCTAAAAGTGATCACTACCTTTTGGTAGTAAAACATGATACCCTGTAAATAAAATCAATGGTAGGAGATATTTTAAAATTAGCAAAATGTACTTTTAGACTGATAGTTTTATCATAATATATAACTATCTCATCTATTTTCATTGACCCAGAATGAAGTAGTACAGATTTTATCCCTATGTGTGGGGGAGAAGGAATTTCCCACATCGTATGTCCTGCGTGTAGTAGAAGGCAATTAAGGGACAGTGGTAGTTGTTGGCTGCCCACTATCACTTATCTCTTGCTAGGAATGCTAATACATGCCTGGGAGAAGGTCGTGATCGCCGTAAACGGCCTTCTATCCTTCAGCGAAATTGTAAAAATCATATGGGTACATGGAATGTCAGAGGAATAATTGTTGAGGAGAGAGAGGTGATGGATGGATTTAGAAAGGCCAAATTTGATTTGCTCGCTGTGACTGAAACAAAGATGAAAGGAAATGGTGAAAATGAGTGGTGTGGTGTGAAATGTGTGTGTGCTGGTGTGGAAAGGAATGAGAGGGGGGAGAGAAGGAGTTGCAATTTTGATGAGTGACTTGTGGTACAGAGCTAGGGTAGACTTTGTGTGTGTGAGTACTAGAATTCTAATGGTTAAATTTTAAGTTTGAAAAGGTCAAAGTATGTGTGGTTGTGACGTATGGTCCATCTGAGGGAAATGTTGAAGAGAGTACGATTTTTTGCGATAATCTGAATGATGTTTTGGATGGGGTGAGTAAAGAGCTTCAGATTGATTGTGTTTATGGGGCGACCCAAATGGTTGGATAGGTGATCAGAAAAGAGATGGTATAACAGGTGGTTTTGGGGCATCAGGAAAAAATGAGAATGGTAGGAAGGTGATTGATTTCTGTGAGGAGAGAGGTATGTGTGTAAGTAATACTTTCTTTAAACACAAGAGTATCCATAATATACTAGAGTTGGTGTAGGTAGAGATGTTATCGAAATGAAAAGTATGATTGATTTTGTGTTGGTGAAGGAGATGTTGAGGTATGTGTTGGATGTTAAATCAGTGAGGGGATTAGGAATGGGATTATCAGATCATTATGTTGCTCTATGTAAAATTAAGTTAGTTGGGGCTTGGATGGAAAGGAAGGTGATGTGGAAGGAAGTGGGTAGAGAATTAAGAGTGGAGAAGTTAAGTGAACATGGTAATAAGGATAAGTATCTAAGAGCACTCGCAAGTAAATCAGTTGAATGTGAACAAGTTGAAATTGTGAAACTGAAGAAATCTGGGAGCAAATGGAGGAAGCAGTTGTTAGCAGTGCAAAGGAGTATGTGGATGTGCTAAAAGTAGGAAGTAAGAAATGTTAACAGTGAGTGGTTGAATCAAGAGGTGATGCGAGTGGTTAAAAGTAAAAAAGAAGCGTGGTTGAATGTACTAAAAGACAATGATGAAGTTTCAAAAGAAAGATGTTTGGAATTATATAGGAGGATAAAAAGAATACTAAAAGATGCATACATATAAGCAAAGAAGAGGTAAATGAACAGTTTGGAAGGAGGATGAATGGGGACTTAAAAGGGAATAGAAAGCTTTTCTGGAAGTATAGTTCCGAGTGATTGGAGGAGAGCAGTAATAGTACCCCTATATAGGGGTTAGGGAGATAAGGGGAACTGTAGGAATTATAGGGGAATTAGTTTATTTGATGTTGTAGTAGAGATATATGCTGGTATTTTAGTCGAAAGAGTGCGTTCAAGTGACTGAAGGGACGATTGGTGAAGAACAAGGTGCAATTTAGGAGTGGTAGAGGGATGTGTGGGATCAAATATTTAATTGAACAAATAAAAAAAATGAGGGAAAAGAAAGAAGGTTTTGTATTTAGATTTTTATGGATTTGCAACAGGCGTATCGATAGGATCAACAGGGAAGCTCTATGGCAGGTGTTAGTAATATAATAGTATTGGTGGTAGGCTTCTGAAATGGATCAAAAGTATGTATGGACGATAGTGAAGTTTGTGTAAGAATAAATGGTGTCAAGGTGATTGGTTACTATTAATAGTGGAGTGAGGCAGGGATGTTTATGTTTCCCTTGGTTATTCAATTTGTATATGGATGGGTTATGAAAAAATTAGAGATGGGGGGTGGCAGGAATGGTGTTAGAATGATGGAGAATGAAGGTGAGTGGAGGGTCCTACCTATTATAATGCGGATGATTTGGGTTTTTGTGTGTTGAATTGAAGAGAGTTTGAGAGGATTGGTAGAGATGTTTGGCAGGTGTGTAAAAGGAGGGGTTTTGAAAGTAAACAAAAATAAGATTAAGGCTATGGTTGTGAAAGTGAGGACAAGTCCTCGGTGTGAAGTTATGTTTAGATGGTGAGCAGCTGAAAAATGTCTGTTTAAATATTTAGGATATATGTTGGATAAAAGGGAACGGATGATGCGAGTGTAGTAGGAAAGTTGTTGAATGGGCAGGAAGGTGGCTTGGTGTAAATTAAAAACTCGTTGGTGGATGTAAAAGGAATAAGTCTTGAGTGTGCTAGGTCTTACATGAGGGTATGGTGTTTTACCTGTGTTAATGTATAGTAAGTGAGACTATGGTCTGGAATAAGAGGTATAGTAATCCAAAGTTCAATGTGTTCAGATGGACAATCTTAGGGGCGTGTTAGGTGTGAGAAGAATTGATTAAAATGAGGAATGAACATACTAGAGAGTGTTATGTGGTGTGAAGAAAGGAGTAAATGAGGAATAAATGGAAAGTATTAAGATGGTTTGGGTCATGTGGAAAGGATAATGGATAGTCGTTGGTTAAGTGGATGTATAGTGGGGGTGTGTTGGGAATCGACCGGCTGGGAGACAGAAGAAAAAGTGGATTCAGTCAGTAAAGGAATGTCTGGAGGAGAGAAATGTGAGTTTGGCAGAGGCGAGAATAAAGGTGCATAATAGAAGTGAATGGCGGAGTTTTGTGAGGGGGTATGGTTGTGCCCACCTGGGCCAGGGGATGAATCCTACACTGACGATATGCCATAGTGAGGGTCCGTCGCGGTCCCGTGAAGCTCTAGGGTGGATTTTCTGAGTGCAACGAGTTCTCACTAATAGGTATAGAGGGGGCGGTAAGGCTGGGCTTTCTTTTCGCCTTATGTCATATTCTTCTACTACTTTTCTGTTTCCGGTGCATGTCACGCACCTTACCCTCAATCTTCGATAAAATAAGGTAGATGATGTTTATGTTATAGATAAATAAACCATGTGGGCTAAAAGTGATCACTACCTTTTGGAAGTAAAACATGATACCCTGTAAATAAAATCAATGGTAGGAGATATTTTAAAATTAGCAAAATGTACTTTTAGGCTGTTAGTTTTATCATAATATATAACTATCTCAAATATTTTCATTGACCCAGAATGAAGTAGTACAGATTTCAGTAAAGTTCTTAAAAATTGACCCCAAAAAATTTTATTTGGAAGTTCAGAACTAACGGTCCACAACTAACCCTGATAAGAATTTAACTCAAGTTGGGGAAAAATCTGATAGAGTGGGTTAATAGATATTAAACAATAGAAGCTCTTTCATCTAAGCATTCACAAAAAATAAATGATTTGCTTTACCCACACAAAAGAGAGTATTTGGGAGTATGACATGATATAGTTTTCTATTTTATTTTACCCGCAAAAACAAATAATATTTTACCATAGTAGTTATCATTTCTTACCCCAACTGCATCAACATTTATACAAATAAATTTATTCATTATTATTGTAGGGAATTTGATGCTTTAAGGGTTATTATTATTATTATTATTATTATTATTATTATTATTATTATTATTATTATTATTATTATTATTATTATTATTATTATTATTATTTATTTTATTATTAGGATTATTATTTAGTGTTATTCATGAATTTTCTTTTTTCTCCTTAAATATAAATCTGACATTGTAAATTTATTTAGAGAGTGTTATAGTGAGCCCTGATAGGGAGAAGGTTAAGGTCGTGGGCCTGTTAATGAGAAAAGGAAGAATCAAGTTTCCACCTCTCTAGGTAAGTCTTGTAAAACGTGTTTTGTCAAAGTAAAAGTTAGGTTTAGGGAATTGGTTTTTAATCAGTGTGTTTGTGTGTGCTTGCAGGTAGAACTATTCCAGGAGTTAATTAATTTGGGAGTGTATTGATTTCCAAGAACGTGGTGGAAGCCCTTCGGGAACCTGTCCAGGTGCTCTTTGAAGAACATCTTGTGAGACGCAATCTGGAACTTGCCCAGAGGAATTGGAAGCTCTTCCCAATTCTACTTGCAATTTAGACAGAATTGCTGAAACCCTTAATGTGGAGCTGTGCTCTTGCCTAAGAACTTATTTGGGAAAACCAGCATTACCGCGCCAAGTATTGCACCGAGGGGATTGAAGGCGCCCTGGGTGAGGGCATTGCATGGTTATCGCTCGAACTCTTGTCCTCTTCCTTGCTTATTACATTTTAATTAACTTCTTTAAATATAATTAGTGCTTTCCCTCATCCTGTACGTTTTTATTTTAACTATTGAATATTGGTTGGTGATTAAATTCATAGTAAGGTGTGTTTTGATTTATTTGCCTTAAGTAGTGTAGTGCTGATGTTTTGGAAATTTTCTAACGGGCCTTAATCAAGGGTGCCCATCTGAGCGGCTATACGAGCAAGAAAACAAGCTAAGCGTCTATAACTAACGGCTTGGAAAACCCAGTTCCAGCATTCATATCTCATAGGTCATTGTTGAAAGTGGTTGCCCTTGCCTAGGGAAAGCAGACGCAGGTGGCAGAGTCGGGCCAGGAAGAAACCACCCTTTCTTCAGTCCCGCAAGGGACGTAGGGAGAAAAGGTGTGGGAGGGAACAGGATGTTCTGCCATGTTGTTGAATAACAAAGGAACCATAGGCACCACAGGCCGACAGGCAAAATCCTTTAATATATTGGAACGAATCCAGTGTCAGTTGTACCGGGTAGCGAGCGTATCAATTGGAGCTTCACTAACAAACCAACGAGGGGTGTAGAAACCCTCCTCCTCATCATTCGCTGCAGTTGTGAAGTTGTGCTGTGTTGGATTCGCCACATAGTTACGATTTTTGGCATCAACATCGGGATTTTTGTTTTGCTGGCTGGCGCGTGAGTCCGGCTAAACGTGACTGTTGTCTGTTAGATTCGTGATGGAGGGGAAAAAATATGGAGTCGAGGCCAATGGTTTTGCATGGTCCTAAGGGATGCCTTCTCATCAAGTCGCTGAGTCATTGCAAACAGTGATGAACGGCTAGTGAAAGCTGATGGACAAAGGTAAGATTGAGCTGGCCGATTTGTGGGAGATTGATCACAAATTGAACGTGGTCGGTGCACGGGTTGAGCGGGAAATACAGCAAAGGAGGAGAAGGGATGTGGTGAACGTGAGAGTGCAAGTGCGTTTGCTTGGGGTCCATCCGGAAGTGAGCAGAGAATAAATAGGGGTAGTTTTCTGCAAAGAGGGTGTGCTGTTTTTAGTCGTAAAATGGGGCATGTGAGAGCAGAGTGTAGACTGTGGTTTGGGACGTGTTTGTTGTGTGGTTCTTTTAGCAATTGAGTGAATCAGTGTCCGGAATGAAGTAAAGTGAATCACAGAGTATCCAGGGGAGGAAAAGGGGAGTGTCAGCGCTTGAATGTGCCATTATCACGTGTGGTTGGAGTGACGCCCAAGGCAAATGTGGAATCTATGGAAGGTAGTAGAGAACCACTTGTGGTAACAAATGAGAATAGGGTTGGGTGTAGTGATTTGCGAAATGAGGGAATGGAGGGGAAAGGTGCAAAGTGTTTAGCAGAGCCAAGATTATCAGAGTTTTCTGGGTTGGCAAAGGGCGGCTTCCTTGTCCTGGATTGTGTTGAGAAGAGGTTCTGTTTGCCTGATCCTGTCAAGCGTTACGTTGGTGTCCAGATTCAGACTTGTCTTGGTATTTCCAATGGGCTGTGAGAGAGGTTGAGTGTCGAGAACCAATGTCGAACGAGGGAATGAGTGATTGTGATTTGGATGTATTGTGGGCTTCATTGGAATCATCATTCATGCAGTCGGATGACTGTGTTGTAGAGCACGGTGGAGTAAATGTTGAATTGGGTGGGAATGACTTTTCAAATCGGCAGTCTTGTGGGGATGCAAACTACTTTTGTGGTGCCGGAGCAATTTGAAGTGGAAATCGGAGTCTTGATTTTGGGTTCGGAAATCGGTGCCTTGATTTTGGGATAGGGAAAATCGGAGCATTAAGATTGGAATTGGGAGAGTTGGAGCTTTAAGATTGGAGTCAGAGAAACTGGAGCAATCGGAGTCAGCATGGAGTCATCTGTGAGTTATTGTCCTTTGTATTAATTATGGGTTCCATTATTTTATGAATGATCATGGCAATTGCATTTTTTTTTTTTATTTTATTGGGCTGATATTATTATTTTATTCTTGCTTAATGATTTTGATAAATTTGCTGATGCTTTATATTTTATTTATTATAGATTGCCATTGTGTTATTTATTTATCATACTGCCTTGGGTGTTTTGGGGTCTTTTTTTTTGGGGGGGGGGATGTTGCTCCATTTTTTTCCCTGTGTGTTTGATTGTTAGTGATCTTAAGTCAACGGTTCCGTTTTTTTATGTTTTCCCTTTCATCACTGTTTAATTTCCCAATTTACTAACATTTTATGTTCGTTTTTTTTTTTTAACCATGACTAGTGCTAACCTTGCAGTGTTTTCTCAGGAATGCCCTTCAACATCGGTGATGTCATGGCCGCAGCCTGTATGGAGGAAGCAACAAGAACAACACGTAATTGCCCCTTCAGGTTTATCGAAGGCTCTGCGATCCCGTCAGAGGGTTTGGTCGAGGTGATTGACAGCCTTCTTGCCTAAGATTTAACGGGAGCGCAATACGTTATCGTGTTTGCCCAGGACGATGTCCTGCATTGTACGCAGCGGGTGAGGCTTTCAGAGGGAAGGAGGGTGGAGGTAATCCTCTCGAATACAGATATGATGCCGCCAGGGTGGTTTGAGGAGGCATCGACCATCGATGAGCACTGGAGGAGAAGGTTCCCATCGGTCAGAATCTTTTGGGAGGCTCCCTTTCTGGCTGACTACTATCGCCTTTTTACGGAAAGACGCTGGCGGGTTTGATGGCGGAGCGGGGTAGGGTGGAGGCCCAGTTCCATCTTATGAAATTGAAAGTGTCATTGGGGCCGGAGGAGCTTTTGATGTACATCTTTTTTATTTTTACTTGTTTATTATTGTTATTGCTCAGTATGCCATGACTACTTAATTTCGCAATTGAGAGTTTCATTTTTTTGCTATTGTTTACCTGTATATTTTTTCTTTACATGCCCCCACAAAATTATGGTAATTATTGTTGAGAAAGTTTTTTTTTTTTTTTTTTTCAATTTATTTATTTATTACTCTTATAATGGACGTTTACAGCGCTTGTAAAGCGGGTACACCAAATTTTTTTTTTTTTTTTTTTTTTTTCATTTTTTATTTATCAAATTATTTAATTCGATTATTGTTTATTAGTTTGTTACCTTATGATATAATTGATGTTATATAATTTTTGCTTATGTTTTTGTTGTGTTATTTCATGTAGTTATTTTTCCATTACATAATTTTTATTATTTCATTTTGTTATGTTATATATATATATATTGTTTTTGCTTCTTGTAAATGTGATGTACGATGTTTTTGCAATATTTCCATATTTTTGTACTTATATATATATATATATATATATATATATATATATATATATATATATAATATATATATATATATATATATATATATATATATATATTATATATATATATATAATATATATATATATTATATATTATATTTTATACGGTATATAATTATTTATTATATATATATATATATTATATTATATATATATATATATATATATATATATATATATATATATTATATATATATATAATTATATATATAATTTTGGGACCCTTGATTGTTATTATTAATTGTATTTTTGGTTATTTCTTTAATTTTTTTTTGCAGTGGTGTCGGTTCCTGGTCACGTGATGATGGGCAGGGTAAATGAGGGTGAGAATGTATTGTTTTAAGAGATATGGTATAAAAGAATAGTGTTTTTTTTTTTCAAATAACTAGCTTAATATCTTAATTTATATTACAATGTAAATAAGGAATATAGTAGGATCTATAAGCTAACTTTTAATATTATTAAAATCTGAAAATAATCTATTGTTCATATGGGAGCTCCTTATTTATAATTCCAATCACTTTTTGCCTCACATGGTATATATATATATAGTATATACCGATATATATATTATATATATATATATTAATATATATATATATATATATATATATAATATACTATATATATATATATATATATATATATATATATATATATATATATATATATATATATATATATATATATTGAAATTAGTTTTACTTAGTAGAGCTGGGTACAAAGTAATAATAATGCTCAATCTAATGTGATAGAGAATTGTTGTAAAATGTGTTGTAGTAGTGAATGATAAACTTAAGATGAATTGGGATAGTTCAGTTCTAAAGTTTTATGAAGACTATACAGAGTAAAATGCAAAATAGTTCTAAGCTCTTCTCCCACAATCTTATCTATGCATACTCAAAAATAATAAAGGTATCTACTAATTTAAAAAATAACTTATTTTCTTGGTGTTCCCCTACAGCATGATTCAAATTCAATTCTGTTTCAAGAACTTACTATGAAAAAAATTCAATTTAAAAGACACATATGAAGATAAACAATAATTATAATGAATTACATTTAAATATGCAGGTTTAAGAAATCAAGAAATTATGGCATCAAGAAATGATGTTTTTCATAACAATACTTAAGGTAATAAAAAAATCAAAAACTGGTTGGGATAAACATGAAGTAAATAGATGGTAGCTCTTTAATGGTAGTTCAAAAATTTTCAATTCTACATTTAGTAGCTACATTTTTTTTACTATTTGAATCGAATTAAAAAGGCTACAAAAACATACACATATTGGAGTTAACCAATGAATAAATAATAATAATAATAATAATAATAATAATAATAATAATAATAATAATAATAATAATAATAATAATAATAATAATAATAATAATAATAATAATAATAATAATAATAATTTAATAATATACAGGGATACATACCTTAACATCATCATGACTTTCAGAACAAGGATGAAGTGTAACACACTGAAACCAACGTGCAACACAAATCTGTGGAACACTCAAGTTTATAATATTCTTTACAGAAGAAGAAGTTGGATTTTCAACAGAATTTCCAGCACTGCAATTTTCTTGACCATGCTTCACAGAGGAAGAAATGGAATCACCTTTTTCAATAGTATTCAAATTAGTTGTACCTTTATTACTGCTTTCAAAGTCTTCTAACATTAACTTTCGTTTCTTGAGGGGCATTTTAAAATTATCAACGTGTGTGTTCAATTTTACAGAGGTTTGGCTTATTTTTTCAAGTATCAATGAACCTAAGATAAGTGATCCAAGGATCAAAGATTAGTTATTCAAAAATTAAAGAGGAATCCAAAGACAGTAAAGGTCATTTCACCATCCTCCTGAGGAGTAAAGAGATCACTGTCTGCTTTTGCAGGTATTTCTGAAATATCAGCAGCCAAATTCTCAGTTTTAGAAATATGAGAATTATACTCTGCAAGTCTATCTTTATTTTCATTTAGACTTAAAACTAACTCAATGAAGTTTGGTAGAGACATCTGTTCATCATCATCAGCAGAGTAAGATTGACTAATAATGTTCGTGCTTTCTCCATAAGTGTTATTTTGTTTACAAGTTTCAGCTTCTGATGAAGGAACTAAATCCCATTCCCGTTGAGGATGCAATACTAAAAGAATACCATTATCATCCCCATCTTGAACTTCCCTTTTGTTATCAAGGTTGTTGTTATGATTTTCCTGTTCTGAATTAGCTTTGAAATATGTAACATCTTGTGACTGTGACAAATTAGTATAGGTTAAAACATTTTGAAGATTGGGAATAATAGTTGCTGTAGATTTAGGGCTTTCACCAAAAAGATATGATTGGTCTTCCTCTTTTAATACTTCATCAACAATTTGTGATACATTTACATTCAAATCAACATCAATATAATCTATATCGTCCTTCTGGGAAGATCTTTTTAAAGATACATTTTCTTCATGTTCATTATTAAATCGAAAAGGAGAAATCAAATTTTGAAGTTCATTCCTACCTTCAAAACATTTACTTTTTGGAGTCATGTCCCCCTCGATCTCCTTAATAGGACTGCTTGTATATGTTATTTTTTCATTTAAATTTAACTGTTGCTCAAGACCAAAAGGATTTTCAAACCCTTGACTTAGAAGATCCTTGAGGCACATTCCATGTTTGATGCTTTCTGGATAAGAATCAATAGAATCCTCATTATCCAATTCATGGTAAACATTTGGCAAATTAAAATCTTTTTCTTTACAATGTTCAATAGGAGAGAAATTTATTTCGCCATTCATTATGATTTAATAAATCATCCTTATTATGTAAAAATTTACATATACTGGTTAAAAATCTGATTTTAAAAATTAACAAAACTTTCTGATATATATATATATATATATATATATATATATATATATATATATATATATATATATTATATATATATATATATATATATATATATATATATATATATAATATTATATATATATATATATATATATATATATATATATATAATATGAAGGTGGACCAGGTACTTATGCAGGTGGATAATAGGAATTATCTGGTATTAGGTCTCTGACACTATGGTCATATTAAAATAGATGAAAACAATATAATTGAAATTTTAATTACTTACAACTCATAATCAGGTTTAAAAATTCCTAATTCTTTGAAATATATAAAATGAAATAGGAAAATAAAGAGAAAATATTATAGTAAAATTTAAACATTTTATTATATATATAATATATATATATATATATATATATATATATATATATATATATATATATATATTAGTTATATATATATATATATATATATATATATATATATATATATATATATATATATATATATATATATATATATATATATATATATATATATATATAGCTATATATATATATATATATATAATATTATATATATATTATATATATATATATATATATATATATATATATATATATAATATTATTATATATATATATATAATATATATATATATATATATATATATATATATATAAATAATTTATTCTTTATACTTTCCCTTTATATATCCGATATATATATATATATATATATATATATATATATATATATATATATATATATATATATATTTAATATTATATATTATATATATATATAATAATATATATAATTTATATATATATATATATTATATATATATAATATATATACGGTATATATAATATATATATATATAGAAATATTTATATGTTATATCTTCTATAATTATATATATATATATATATATATATATATATATATATATATATATATATATATATATATATATATTTGGGGTGGGGGTTGGTGTGTGTGTATGTACTGACAGAGTCCAAGTCCCAGAACTCAAGAACTCAGCCATTTTGAAATTTACATAACAGCTCCCAAAATAATAACTAACACTTGCATGAATTTTTTTTTTTAAAAATTTTTTCCAATTATGTACTTCCACACTTTTATAAATTTAATGTGCACAGAACGTACTAGGGAAATGGTGAGTGCAACTAATTTGGCTGGTGCAACAATCCTATTCTACTACACATATCTGTAAAAATGTATATAGCTATATATACCGTGTATTATTAAAGGGGTTCAAATAAATTAACTTTTCTAAGAAAAAAAAAATGTAAAGATTCAGAAAAGGCTAATGAAAAAATATTTTATAAATTACCTGCCACAGAATAATTAAAACATCTGCTTTAATATTTATTTGATGACCAAAAATATTAGGGCAATCAACAAAAATATGTCTTAGAATAAGTCTTGAAAAATTATGACACCCACTTGTGATTGACATTTCCTCGAAAAAGCGAATCATTGAAATTAAAGGACAAAGGTATATGTCTAGTCAAATCAATTTGCTCTCATCTATCATGTTCATACATACCAGACCTATATTGAATCATGATCTAAGGAAAAACAGATGACAAAAGACCATTGTGCTGATTCAAAGTGTTATCCATTAATTTGCAGAACTTATTAATATATTAAATTTAGTGTTTGAATACTTTAAAATAGCAAGTGCAAATAACAGAAGAATCCTTTGTTGGTGCTTCTACTACATCACAGTGTTTTATCCACTCTTCCTGAAATCCAAGTGAAATATATGTCTGACACTCAATTCAGTAATTAATACACTAATTTGAAATAGTTAAAAATATGATTATGTCAAATAATAAGTTGATAAACTTCTTTTTATTGTCACTGATAAAGATAGATAAATTATATAAATAGCAGCCTTGGTGTTGGTATTAATTTAAATGTACAAAAGAAGTGTTTATGCATATAGTTTTGTAATAAGAACATTCTTCATACAATTTTTAGCTACAAGTGAGAGCTATAGGACAATAGTTAGGAGGATCAGAAGGGCTACCCTTTTTCAGGATTGGCTGAACAAATGAACGCTTCCAACACAGAGGAAAGTATATGTTTTAAGGTATAATAAACAACAATATTTTATCTGACCCAATTAGAAATTAGAATTATACAGAATTAGGGAAATTCTTTGCGTTTGTTGAGAATTTTTTTATGATTTTGTAAGGATGCCATTCTCTTTAAAGTACTTGGGCCTCAGATTCAATATTTTACATGCAAAAAATGTACCTATGTAAGATTTGCAATGTTTTAAAAAATAATAATTTTTGAACATACTTCAAGAAAAAAGTGTGTAAGTAGCCAATCAGAGTTCAAATATTTTTAACATTACAATAGATAACATTAAACTCCCTAGAAATTTCTTACCTTAAATAAATTACCTTTCTCTTAAAAATCACATGAAATAAGACATTTTTAGTGTTTTTGATATTGATATAAAGCTTTGACAAAAATGTCAAAGAAATATATTTAGAATAAAAGTTTAATTATGGTACAAAGTTGTACCTTACCATGTGCATAATGTCACAATTTTGGAGAATTTGTCCTAGAAATTGCCAGAGCTTAGATAATGAAGTTAAAACTAACTCCAACAACAAATGCTAAAAAATGACCTACCCAAAGATATAAAATTGGCTACCTTGTTAAAACCAGTGCCAATAATTTAAAAAAAAAAATTGTTGTTCTGAAATGTCAACATTTAAAGCTAATATGCAGAACTGATTTTCATTTTTATTTTTTTTTAAAGGAACCAGCAAACATTTACTTTTCTTTTGACCACTTGATATGTATTAACCCTTCAGTAAATACAGAAGAAATATAGAGAAAAGAGAGTTTAAGTAAAAATGAGAGGAAGAAAGAAATATAATAATTTGTCAGAATGGAATAAAGCAACTAAAGATTTACATTTCTTTATAGGTTTAGGAAATTTGTATATTTTGGTATTAATTTAAGAAAATGTTAGAATATTTAAAGAAAATAGAATAGTTTTTTAATATATATATATATATATATATATATATATATATATATATATATATATATATATATATATATATATAATATATATATATAGATTATTTTGTATATATATTAATATATATATATAATACCTGTATATATAGGAACTGCTATTATAAGAATGGATTTTTGATGTAGTCAGGACATATGAAGACTTTCTTCACACAGTTCTAGGGCGACAGGGCTAGCAACCCAGCCCTTTAGTTTTCTGCTTGTGTAACTCCTGGACTAGCGTTGGAAACTTATGCGCCTAGGACCTCGATCTTCTGAAGAGTTCTGAGAGAACGATTTTAGAGGTCAAATGGAAGAAGATGCTAGTTCCACTGAAAGGGTGAAAACCCTACCTGAGAGTATATAACTCAAGGACTAGCATCGGAAACCATTGTGCCGAGAAATAGTTTCTCATAGTGCTCCAGGATTCAAGAGTTTCAAAGCCAAAGTAAAAGATGCTGGCACAACTGACAAGGCAAAAGTCCTACCTGGGAGATGGTGTAGTCTGTATGTTGTAGAAAATATATATAATATATATATATATATAATATATATATATTATATTATAATATTATATATATATATATAATATAATATATATATATATATATATATATATTATATATATATAAATATTATATATAT
>JABUQX010053204.1:32500-36312 GCA_015478945.1 Trachelipus rathkii
ATGTAATTCTAATAATCATAGTTTAGTTAAAGTTTAATAAAAGATCATTTCAGGCTACTAGTTTGAAGGGGTGAATCGGACCCCAATTGTGGGGTGAATTGGGCCATCTTTTTAAATTCCTCTTTTATGTTATTCATTTTAATATTTTAATTTTTACTTAATATAGAAATTGTTTATTATATAAAATTAGTAATAATGATAAATTAAAATAAGAATAAAAAATTTGTGGCCCAATTTCACCCATTCGTGGGACAATTTTGACACTTTTTTGAAGTTTTTTATTTTTAATATAAATTTCATTTTTATTTTAATTTTTACTTAATATACGTAAACTGTTTTATTATATTTAAATTAGCTATACGTATAAAAATGTCAATAATAATAGGCTACATAAGATAAGAATAAACAATGGTGGCCCAATTCACCCATCATCAATTTTTATTGGGGGGATGAATCAGGCCAAGTTAGGCCCAGCGATTAACCACTATGCACTGTTGACACCCAAAAAATTTAGTTGCCAGTTTAAGTAACATACTCAACTGTATACACTGAAAAAATATGTAATTAAAATCTGTCCATAACTTTTCATTTAAAACAAAGTTTAAAAAAACTCGCATTTTTCAAATGTGAAATTATATTTAAGGACATTTTATACACTAATTTATTATATTTTTTAAAAATATAAAAACTCTCTAGAATTAAAGATAATCTAAATAAAACTTGTAGTACTACCACGATGAGCAAAAATAATTTTTTTTTATTTAGTCACCCCGCCCGACGCTATATAACAGACTGCCGGATATCCGGTATCCGGCTAATTCACTATCCGATATCCGGCCGGATATCCGGTTAACTTCCAGCCGGATATCCGGTATCCGGCTATCCGGCTAATTCACTATCCGGCCCATCCCTAATAAAAATACAATAGTATCGCACTCCGATTTTTGGGAATCACCTGTGGGCGGGCTGTGCCAAGTTTCAATGTGATTGAGTGCAAGGTTGCCGTACGAACAAAAGAGTTTATAAACGTTTTTAGCGATTTCAGAGCTAAATTTTTATTGTCCTATCTACACTAACGTTCAGAAACGAATCAGGCGACTCCACACATGGGGAGTTTGTCAAACACTTGAATCCTTGCGTTTTGCATTTGTTTTTTCCTCATAAGTGAATGTACGTCTACACACACTCTACCCCATGTGTGTATGGGTCATTTTTGGTAAAGCTTTGCTCATTTACTTGGTTTGCCAAATACACAAATCTTTTCCATCGCTTGTGGAAAAGATTTGTGTATTTGGCAAACCAAGCACATGAGCAAAGATTTGCCAAAAATGACCCATACACACATGGGGTGTGTTTCAGGCAGCTCCACACATGCGGAGTTCGTCGAACTCTTTGCCAAACACCCCATGTGTGTATGGGTCATTTTTGGCAAAGCTTTGCTCATGTGCTTGGTTTGCCAAATACGCAAATTTTTTCCACAAGCGATGGAAAAGATTTGTGTATTTGGCAAACCAAGTAAATGAGCAAAGCTTTACCAAAAATGACCCATACACACATGGGGTAGAATGTGTGTAGACGTACATTCACTTATGAGGAAAAAACAAATGCAAAACTCAAGGATTCAAGGGTTTGACAAACTCCCCATGTGTGAAGCAAAACTATAGGCAAAACCAAGAGTCAGCTTAAAAAGCTAAAAGTGAAAGCTCTTAAGTTATTGCTAGAAATAATTTGGCCAAATTTTTATGAATGCCGTTTGAATTGTGTTGTTGCCAGTCCACAACTATTCTGTCAGATTCCACAATTCTAGCAAATCGCTCATCTCCTTCCTCTTCAGGCAACCTGGCAGTTACGATCCGGTTAAAAATGCAACTGTTGGCAAGAGCCTAACTTATAAAACTGCTTCGTTTGTAGAAGGCTTAGACTTGCCGTTCTAAGGATTTTTAGTGTCGTAAACTGCTAACACGATATTATTTAATGTTCTCAAGCTTGGGCTTTTTTTCCTTCTTTTTTTTTTTTTTTTTTTTTGGGGGGGGGGGTGTATCTCTGAAGTCACCTTCATACCTTCCTTGATGAATTTGAAATAAATCTATTTTTGGAAAAGTGAATCCTTCTCCTGGTATTTGTAATAGAATCGTTCTCAACAACCAACGAGAGACGATTACAGTGGTGATCCCAAAGTTTACCAATAATCGTATTATCATGGTTCCGCTTGCTTAGTGTGGCCCACCGCGAATGCCGATGTGAAAAGGGATTTCGCAAAAGTCTTTCGCTCCTCGAACCATTCCGGTTCCGCTATGTTCGCCGCCTACTTCTTCTCCACCGCTATCTATACCACCTTTCTCTTACACACCTCCTACCTCTACTCCCCTATCTACACCGTCTATTGCTACACCACACGTATCTCATATACAGAGCGATTCCTCTGTCACCTCTTCGACGGCAGAAGATACGTTTAGCTACTCTTCAGCAATAGCTCCTACATCTCCTGTTGCTTCGTTAACTCTGCCAGTACAGTCCGACGCTACATCTCCTGTTGCTTCGCCGACTGTGTCAGAACCAACAACACAGTCAAATGCTTCATCATCACTGCCAGGACAGACAGACCTTCCATCACAGTCTGCTGTCCCGATCGTTCCTCTACGGTCTGCTCTTTTTCCTTCGAGAACTGAAACCACATCGTGGTCTGGACGCCGTGTTCGTTGGCCTCGTCGGTACTTGGAGTAACGTCCCCTGCGACCAGCCCACTAGAAGGGGGGGGGGTGATGTTGCCAGTCTACAACTATTCTGTCAGATTCCACAATTTTAGCTACATCGCTCATCTCCTTCCTCCTCTGGCAACCTGGCAGTTACGATCCGGTTAAAAATGCAGCTGTTGGCAGGAGTTTAACTTCTAAAACTGCTTCGTTTGTAGAAGGCCAAGGCTTGCATTTGCTAGCACACACAAGGTAGCGACAAGCACGATATTAATTAATGTTTTCCTTTTTTAATTTAGAAGATTGACTTTTTAGAACATTCGGTACATTGTAACCAAACACTATGACAAAGTCTATGTTTATGATACAATGTATACGATGTATGATTGCAGCGGCTCATCAAAAGAAATTTGTAAATATGTTTGCATTTCATGTATAAACGACAGCCAATAGAAACTTGGTTTTCAAGACTTACTTTTGGAACCTAAGTTTTGATTGGCCGTCGTTCACAAGTCTGTGATAATAATAATAATACTTATTATTATTATTATTATATCTTTTGTTTTTTGTTATTATTATTATTATTATTATTATTATTTATTATTATTATTATTATTAATTTATTTTTTTACTGTTATTAAGGTAACTGCGCATTATTATTATATGTATGTAATTGTTTTTATATATATTAATATATATTATTATATATAATATATATATTATATAGTATTATATTATTATATATATATATATAGTATATATATATATATCATATATATAGTATTATATTATAATATATTTTATATATATAAATGTGTATGGAATAATTGATTTAATTTTGTATTAGTGTGGGCGCGACAATTGTATATAATTCATGTTGGCTTTATGTTTTGATTTTATGAGGAAAATGAGATTTCTTCTGGAACAAAGTTTCGATTGTAAAGAAATACAATTTTCGGTCGTGCTGAATGTGTAATATATATTTGCTTTACTGAAATAACTAATAAGTGGATACATAATTTTATTATTTTATGAATTGTAATTGGATGATCAGATGTAAACTGGGTTGGCGAAAGAATTTGTCATATAATAGTAAATTAATGATATTTTGTGATCTTT
>JABUQX010053205.1:0-5000 GCA_015478945.1 Trachelipus rathkii
CACAAGCTTGCTGTTCATGCTCTCCTTGATCTCGTTTTCCCGATTCTGTTTTCGTTATTGTGATGAATCCCTTCATTTGCTCTTCGATTAGGAGGCGGCCTCTTTCTGGGGAGTGTGATGGGGTTTGATGATTGAGAGCGAGTCACAAAGCCAAGGTTGTTCCTCTTCGTTTGAACTCTTGGTGACTTTCTTTTAGACTTGGCATTCTTAACGTTTTTTTTTTTTTTTAGGGGAAGGTTGTATGCCTATTGCGATAGGGTTTCTTGTTTCACTGCTTTTTTGTTTGTTTTTGAACTGTTTTATTTTATTTTATATGTTTTTTGTGTGTGTTGTGTTTTGATCGGCACTTTTTTTTTTTTTTTTTTTTTTTTTTTTTTTTTTTTTTTTTTTTTTTTTTTTTTTTTGTTTATTATGATTTTGCGTTTGTTTGCACTTCACTTTTGTATATTAGATTTTTGTTTGTTCGAGTTCACTCTGGGTTCGCCATTTCTTTGTATTAACCCTTGAAGAGTTGAATACAGTGGTAATGAAAAGGGGTAATTACTTTTTATTTTTATTTCTAAGAATAATTAAATCAGATAGTAAATAATGGTATCAATGTTTAAAAGTTAACACAATGGGCCAGTTCACAGTCATTAATAAAATTGGTGAAAGTTAATATAATAATTTTCTACAATCAAAACACAATTTCCCGGCCTTTTAACAAGCCGACACTCAACACGACCTCTCTTCTTATGACATGAGATCTTACTGACTTATTTTTCCTTCGAATGCCAGGCATTTCTCGGCCAGCATTCAGGGTGACTCACTTCCACGACAATAGTGCCATACAGAAGAGTCACCGAATATTCTTCCTTAACAGTAATGAAATACCAATATAATTAAAATTTAACAATACAGAGAACCCTTTTTTGAGTGATCGTTACAGGTGTAATATAGCCGTGTACAAAGCTACTATGAGAGGTGTACAGGATTATCAGGATTATTGTGAGGGCAAAGAGAAATCTTGTCCTCACATATATATATAGTATTTATATATATATATTATAATATATAATAGTATATATATATATATATATATATATTATAATTATATATATATTATATATATATATATATATATATTATTATATATATTAAACAATATATATATATATATAATATATATATATATAATATATATATATAATATAATATATATATATATTATATATATATATATATATAATATATATATATATATTTATATATATATAATATATTTAATATAATATATATATGTAATATATATATATGTATATATCTATATATATATATATATATATAATAATATTATATAATATATATATATATATATATATATATATATATATATATATATATATATATATATATATATATATATATATATATATCTTAATATAAATAAATATATATATATAATATATAGTATATATATATATATTATATATATATTATATATATATATATATATAATAAGTTATATATTTTTATATATATATATGTATATATATATATATATATATATATATATATATATATATATATCGATATCACCCACCTTCTCTCCCCAAGACTAGGGGTAAGGTGCGACACCTACACAGGAAACAGAAAAGTAGTAGAAGAATATGACACAAGTCGAAATGAAAGCCACCCCTTACCGTCCTCTTTATACCCTTTAGTAAGAAGTTGTCGCAGTCAGAAAAATCCACTCAAGAGTTTCATAGGACCTCGACGGACCCTCATTATGGCATCTCGTTAATGTACGGTTCATCCCTTGGCCTAAGTGGGTCACAATCATTCCCCCTCACAAAACCCAGCCATTCACTCCTATTATGCACCTTTGTTTTTGCCTCTGCAAAACTCACATTTTTCATCTCCAGACATTCCTTTACTTAATTAATCCACTTTTTCTTCGGTCTCCTAGCCGGTCGATTCCAGCATACTCACTGCTATATATCTGCTTAACCAACCGACCATCATCCATCCTTTCCACACGACCAAACCATCTCAATGTACTTTCAATTATTCTCTCATTTACTCCTTTCTTCACACCACACAACTCCCTAATAAGTTCATTCCTCATTTTATTAATTCTTCTCACACCTAACAAGCCCCTAAGATTGTCCATCTAGACGCATTGCTCTTTAGATCTATACCTCTTATTGTAGACCATTGTTTTACTACTATGCATTAAAACAGGTAACAACATACCTTCATGTAAAACCCTAGCACACTCAAGACTTAGTCCCTTTACATCCACCAAGGATTTAATTGCTCTAGCCAAATTCCTACCATTCACAACTTTGCCACTACACTCTGCATTATCCATTCCCTTTTAATAAAACATGTATCCTAAATATTTAAACTCAGACATTTGTTCCAGTTGCTCACCATTCAACATAACTTCACACCGAGGACTGTCCTCACTCACGATCATAACCTTACTCTTATATACGTTTACTTTCAAACCCCTCCATTTACACACCCTGCCAAATCCCTTTGCCAATCCTCTCAATCTCTTTTCAGATTCGGCAGTCGGCACACAAAACCAAATCATCCGTTATAATAGGTAAGGTACCCTCCACTCTCTTCCATTCTTCATCATTCTAACACTTTCCCCTGCCAACCCAACCTCTAATTCTTCCATGACCCCATCCATATACAAATTGAATAACCAAAGAGACATAACACATCCCTGCCTCACTCCGTTATTACTATTAAACCGATCACTTTCAACTCCAATTATTCTTACACACGCTTCACTATCGTCATACATACTTTTGATTCCATTCTTCAATTTTCTCACTCTGCACATTACCTCCTCCTTACTAATGACCTCCTCCCCAAAATACCTATTCCTTCTTGCACCAACAAACCTACACACATTCACTATCACCTCTTTATTACTGCCAATGTTATGCAGATTTTCGAAGTGTTCCTTCCACACTCTCCTCGCATCCATTTCATCAGTTACGAAAGCACCATCCCTATTCATTATTCTAAGCAAATTTCCTTTATTCTCATTCTTAATCTTTCGTACTTCCTTCCAGAAGAGCTTCCTATTCCCTTGTAAGTACCCATTTATCCTCCTTCTAAACTGTTCATTTACCTCTTTTTCCCTCCTACGTATGCATCTTTTAGGATTCCATTTTCCTCCTTATATAATTCCAGATATCTTTCTTTTGAAACCTCATCATTGGCTTTTAATACATTTAACCACGTTTCTTTTTTACTTTTAACCGCTTGCATCACCTCTTCATTCCACCACTCACTGTTAACATTCTTACTTAATACTTTAGCACATCCACATAATTCTTTTGCACTACTAAAAACCGCTTCCTTCATTTGCTTCCAGATTTGTTCAGTTTCAACTTGGTCACATTCAACTGATTTACTTGCGAGGGCTCTTACATACTTATCCTTATTACCTTTTTCGCTTAACTTCTCTCTTAATTTTACCCACTTCCTTCCGTATCACATTCCACTCCATCAAAGCCCCCACTAACTTAATTTTACATAAAACAACATGATGGTCCAATAATCCCATTCCTAACCCCCACACTGATTTAACATCCAACTCATACTTCAACATCTCTTCTTCACCAACACAAAATCAATCATACTTTTCACTTCGATACCATCTCTACCTACACCAACTCTAGTATACTTATGAATACTCTTGTGTTTAAAGAAAGTATTACTTACACACATACCTCTCTCCTCACAGAAATCAATCACCTTTCTACCATTCTATTTTCTCCCTACACCCCAATTCCACCTGTCATACCATCACTTTTTTGATCACCTATCCAACCATTTAGGTCACCCAACACAATCAATCTGAAGCTTCTACTCACCCCATCCAAAACATCATTCAGATTATTTCAGAAAATCGCACACTCTTCATTCAACATTACCCTCAGATGGACCATACATTACAACCACACATACCTTGACCTTTTCAAACTTAAGTTTAATCATAAGAATTCTAGTACTCACACAAACAATCTACCACAGCTCCTGTACCACAGGTCACTCATCAGAATTGCGACTCTTTCTTCCTCTCATTCCTTTCCACATCAGCACAAACACATTTCACACCACACCACACCACTCATTTTCACCGTTTCCTTTCATCTTTGTTTCAGTCAAAGCGAGCAAATCAAATTTGCCCTTTCTAAATACATCCATCACCTCTCTCCTCTTCTCCTCAACATTTATTCCTCTGATATTCCATATATCCATACGATTCATACATTTTCGCAGTATATATATATATATATATATATATATATATATATATATATATATATTATATATATATATATATATATATATATATATATATATAATATAATATATATATATATATATAATTTATATATATTATATATATATATATATATATATATATAATATATATTATACTATATATATATATTATATATATATATATATATATATATATATATATAATCTATATATCTATATTATATATATATATATATATATATATAATATATATATATATATATATATATATATTATATTATATATAATATATATATAATATATATATATATATATATATAATATATATATATATATATATATATATAATATATATATATAATATATACTCACACACATTACACACACACACACACATATATATAATATAATATATATATTTAATATAATATATATTATATATAATATAATATATATTATTATATATATATATATACTATATATATATATATTTATATATATATATATATATATAGCACTCCTTGTGCTACGTGGGCGACGCAATGGAGGTGGAATGCTAGAGGCCAACTCCCCCAAGCATATGCCGTTGTAGTACCTATAGGAAAGAGATAGTGCTCCAGCGTCACGTCGCAGAGATAGAGGGTCAAGAGAGTTTGAAAGTAGGGAACAGTTTATTAGTCTCTTAGAGCTAGACTCAACTCTAT
>JABUQX010053205.1:10000-12500 GCA_015478945.1 Trachelipus rathkii
AGGGAAGGGTTGAGGTACATTTTGAGTTGGGTCCCATCCCCACCCTGGTAACATTATATTAATAGAATTGTGGCTAAAACTCTCTCTCTTCTCTCTCTCTCGCTCTCTCTCTCTCTCTCTCTATATATATATATATATAATATTATATATAATATTTATATATATATATATATTATATTACTATATATATTATATATATATATATATATAATATATATATATATATATAATTCATAGCCGCATCCGCAATCCGCGGATATTAAAATCAAACATCCGCATCCGCATCGCATCTGTGGATGGAAACGACATTCTGCAGCATCACTAGTGTGTTATGTGTATGTCGTTGAGCGAATTCAAAACCTCAATTACAAATCAATATTTCTCCAAAGCTTGCTGGAAAAACGAACCAATTTTTTTGTAATTACATTCGATTACTCTTTCAATTTAGGCAATTAGCACACGGTATTAAATATTTAAGAGACTTGTTACATCAAACAAGATAATATCCTTTAATATTATATACAAGTATAATGCAATGGAATACTTAAAGATTTGAGGATGTATCCTTAACCTGACAAAGTTCTTCCGCGTGTGAAGAATCGGTGTCTATAATAGTATACTACTAGTTGAAATACTAAACGGACGTGCATCAGATTAGACGTGTATCAGATGCGCGAGATGTCTCATGTGGGTATTATCGCATTCGAGAGTCATACGAGAGCCAAAATCTGATCGAAGTTGATTGGTATGGCGTAAAGGGTTATGTACATGTAATCGATCTAGCTTCCGACGATCGCCTTATGAGAATGAGCAAGCACGCATTACGCGGCCAGCCATAACGGGGTGACTTGAACTAGCTAATGGATCCGGGTTGGCGATGGTCGTGTCGACAGTAGTCTCACTATGACGTCGTGCTTTATAGTATTTTACCCCTCATATTAGCACCACCGGTCTCCCAAAACACAGAGAGTAGCGAGAATTTCTGCACCATAGGATAGTGATTCTGGGAGAGTACGTATATTACACATCTCAGACGGTTAGCAGATCAAAATTATGCAATGATTAAGTGTTTAACGAGAGAATGTACTTCAAATGCAGTTTCCCTGTAGGAGTAAGTGACGTAACAGTGTGCAGGACAGGTCTAGTCTTAAATGTATTCGACAAATTTCTGGGAAGGAGAGATTTTTAAGAAATGAAATGTAGAATATAGACATCAGATCAAAAATTATGAGTGCGAGACGGCTAAATTATATCTAGCTTAGGTCAAGAAAGTCCTGAAGGATGACGCATGTACATCTGAGATACAATAGGGTCTTTGCTTACTTATATTTCAACTCAAAGTATCAGGAAGTAAGTTGGACAATGGACTAATGCGATGATTGAGATATAGATCATAGTTGATAAGTAGCACAACTGTTTGAGAAGCCGTGGTATTACAGAAGCTCGTGGATTTATCATCTTATGATACACTCTTAGATAATTAGTGACATATTCACCAGTACTATGCCGGCTGGTCGACCGGCGCTGATTAGATTAGCATTGACCATCACGTGGAGCTTGTATGTAATACTGTCGATTATCATGGCCAATCAGCAGGCAGTATTACGCATTCGCTCATAGAATAATGAGATAGTGCGATAGGCTATCGAGATTGATATATTGAAGTTTAGCTCAGTGCGGATAAGTATATTAGTATATATATATATAATATTAGTAAGTAGTATATAGTATATATAAGGATCATGACCTATATATATATAATATATAGGTATATATATAGTATATATATAATATATATAATAGTATATATATAATATATAATATTAATATAGCGTTACGCATTCCACTGGTTAACAGTATAAAGCTAAGTACACGTGGTCGCTGGACGGAGGTGAATCGAGTGCCAGAGACGGTCATGCAGGCGTGACGACAGAATACGATTTATGAAGTGTAGATACACCATGCTTTGTGGGTTTGAGCTAAACTCGTGTGTCCCGTGAAGTTGGAAGCGGGTGAGAAGGATTAATGCGCGACTCTAGTAGCGACGCGAGCGCATGGCTCAGCCCAGCACTACGTACCGGAGCGAGTAGCGAGGAAGTGGAGTGCAGCGGCGAGAGCTACCTGTAGCAGATCGCGAACCTCCCCGCTAGTACGCCCGGTGAGGCACGACGGCACTGAAGAGCTGAGTACCGATGTTCGCAAGCGTTACGGAAACTCGTAGGCGAGAAGATCTCCCTGTGGAGCATTTTGGGCTGCTCTTAGAATTGGATGAAGAGGACAGTTGTAGTGCTAAGGAGCCACTGAGGCTTGTGATAAAGACAGCGTGGGTCGGAGGATTAATGTCGTCGGCCACCCGGCGCATATAGGATGCGATCGAACGATCGAGGTTGGGATGATATTATGCCCCGTCAGGCACTGGCTGCTGCGATCTTGGAAGTCTAGAGGGAGAGGTGGATGATTGGTCGGGTGCTGGTGGGTTTGAGCTGACCCTGCATAGACA
>JABUQX010053205.1:20000-28202 GCA_015478945.1 Trachelipus rathkii
CCTCCTCCTCCTTCTTCTCTCAAGTGTCCTATGCCCCTTTGCCTGTGATTACATTGATCGGGTGCATGGGCTCCTGAAAACTATGAACGTGAAGGCGGGGGGCCCGGATGACATTCCTCCCCGAGTTTTTGATGGGTGTGATTTCGTGCGACCCACCCTTCGTTCCAACTATATGTCCTATGTCTCAAACTACTAATACTTCCCTCAGTGTTGGAGTACGCACATGCCCCAACCTGTTTCGCGAAAAAAAGGAAGCCCACTCTGATCCCTTCTAACTATCGTCATATAGCTCTCACTTGTATTCTATATAAGATCTTTGAAACCCTTCTCAACTCTCATTTCTTAGATTACTTCTGGAGTCTCATTCACTTCTTTCCGATCGGCAGTACGGCTTTCGGAGCTCGAGTCTACTGGCGATATACTTTTCTACTCTAACTGATTTATGGTTTTCCTCCCTTCGGAAACTACGAGAAGACTTGCGTGGTGGCGCTTGACCATCCAGGCATTTGACCGGGTATGACACGCGCTCACTGCTCTCCAAGCTCCCTTCCTTTGGATTTCTTCCTTCTTCTCTTTCCTTACTTATGTCTAGTTTTCTTTCAAATCACTCAATATCGGCTGTTGTTGATGGGGCGACTTCTTCTTCTTTTTCTGTCAAAGTGGTGTACCCTCAGGGTTCTGTCTTAATTCCTACTTTAATTCACTACTTTTCATTAAATGAATATACTTTACTCACTCTGCACATCTAACTCTAATCACTATCGTATGCCGGATATGACTCGAACCCTTCATTCTTTCAACCTCATGTTCAATTCTGCTCCAATTCTTTTACTTCTAGAATTGCCTCTCGTCTTAATCTTTCCGATTCTATTCTCGCAGATCTGGGATAGATTTCCGGGTGGGGTCGTTCTCAACCTTGGTGAAATTTTAATTCTTTAAAAAAAACACAGACTTCTAACAAATCTCCCTCTCTAAGACACCTTCTAACTTTCCTATCTCTTTCGACGTTTCTCACGTCTCTTCCTGTTGACAATATAAACATCCATCGGCCTTAACATTAAACAAAAAAAATGTCTTGAAACCTCACATCACAACGGTTTGCTAGGCGGCCTCAAGAAACTGGGAGTTCTTGTTTTGGCTGCGAGAACATTTTTCCTCTTTCAAGTTGCTTCCAGCTATACAAGGTCTCAATCCCCCACTTGTAATGGAGTACTGCTCCATATCAGGGGGGGCTCTGGGTTTCACCTGGCTTTTGGATAGGGTCGAGGGAAAGGCCAAAAGGTTTATAAACTGTTCTGCACTTTCCGGTTCACTTGACCCTCTATCTTTACGGCGTGATGTTGGTGCTTTATCTCTTTATCTATAGTACCCGCCGCAGCGCAGGTGCTCGAGGAAGCTTAATCACTCGCGTACCACCACCTTTACGACGCCCTAGTAGCACTAGGGGTGCTGTGTCGGCGCATGAGTTTTTTGTTGATATTGGTAACTCAAGGCTTGTTCGCTGCGGTGCTTCCTCCTTTCCCTGCCACCTCTGTCTGAGGAATTACATTTCCGCATCTTCTGTGTTTCCCTGTCTGAATTTTAATCTCTCTCATTTAAAAGCCTTCGTCTGTGCTCATCTGCGTAGTTTTGCGCTAGTTGATGAATATCTGAGTGTGCAACACCCCCTCCTTGAATACGGCTCTGCCGCCCGTAAGTGGTGGTGACAACTGTAAGAATATATATAAATATATGTATATATATATATATTATATATATATATATATATATATATATATATATATATTATACTATATAATATATATATTATATATATAATGATTATACTTATATATAATATATATATATATTAAAATATATTTAATTCAAACTTCAAAGAGTAAATCATCCGCATCCGCATCTGCATCCTCATCCTACTTTTAAGACTGCATCCGCATCCACATCACGCATACCCTCATCTCGTATTAAGATTCCGCATCCGCAATCCCGCATCCGCATCCGCGCAAAGCCAGTCAAATTTTGACATCCGGTCCATCACTAATATATATATATTTATATATATATTTATATAATGTTTATGTGGAATATATATATATATTATTCTATATATAGTATATATATTATATATGATATATAATATATAATATTATATATATATATATATATATATACTATATATATATATATATATATATGGATATATATATATATATATTATTATATAATTATGACGATAATATATATATATATATATATATAATATATATATATAATATATTATCAAGTACTACAATTTACGACTATATATAATATAATATATAATACTATATATAATATATATATCATATATATAGGTATATATCATATTTATGTGAATATATATATATATATATGAGTTTGTTAAGATTGCTATGTTTAAATTTTTTGTAATTATTGATTTTAGTAGTCTACATACTTATATATAAGGTGTTTGTAATTACTTAATTTCACCATTTTTAATCTTAATGTGGATATGAAAAACATTTCAAGTTTAAAGCCGTTTTCGTTTTGCCATTTTGTCTTACTCTCGATAAGATAAAATCTTACGCATTTTAAGAACGGTTTCGTGTCAAATCGACCGCGAATGAATTCTTATTCTTATAAACTTGTTTACAAACATTACAAAAATCAGCTGTTGGGCAGAAGTAGAAACACTTATGATGAACTTCAAGGATTTGGAGGGTATTATTATAAAAGGAAGAATAATGATGAATGTTTCAGAATATTTAGATTTTTGAGACTAATAAAAAAGGAGGAGAGTTATTGTCTCTTTCTCTTTCTTTTTTCTCTTAATGTATATTTTCTGTGTGTGTAATATATATATTATATAGTATATATATATATATATATATATTATATATCATATTATATATATATATATATATATATATATATTATTACTAATATATCATATATATATATATATATATATATACTTTATTATATATTATATAATATATATATGTATATTATAAAGGTGGGCATTAAACAGCGTTAAAGCGTTAATCCGTTAATTAACTCGTTAATATTTTTCGTGTAACTGTGTTAACCGGTGCTTTCGTTAATCTTCGAATAAAGTAACGGACTATTAACCGAGTTAAAATTTTTCCCTAAATCCGTTAATCCGTTACCTTAAATTACGAGTTTATAATATATTTTCTATTAGATTTTTCCATTTGGTAAGATTTCGATTCGAATAACAACTTTTTTTTCTCAAAATCTTCCTAAGCTCCTACAATGGCTCAAAATGTTTTTATTCTTACACGGTTTTTATCCCGTTTAGAAATGTCTGACGTTTTGTTTCTTTTGCTGTATTCTCATTTCTTATTGGTTCGCTGATGAAAAAAGAGGCTAGTGACTGTTGCCCGTTCAAAGAGTCATTAACTTCTTTCGTTATTACATGAAACTTGCTTCTTTTTGCGACTAGTGAAAACTATAAGAACTTAGGCCTCATAAACGTTGTAATTTATAAAAAATATGCATATTTGTATTAAGATTCTAAAGTTACATATCCTGATTATTTTCACAATAATATACTACTTGGGTGTCCGTAAAAGAATGTTCCAGTTTCAATGCTTATTATAACAGCGTAATATCAATATCAATCAGCATATCATACATCAAAGTGAAGGTCATTGAACAGAGTTTTTCCTCCATATGTTCAAAATGTGCCCCCTTCGTTATAGGGGATATCATTCAGCCGATAATCCAATTCCTCCCAAACATTGGTTAACAGATCCGGAGTAATAGGAAAGGAACGGCATGTTCAATTCTGCGTTTCAACTCTGCGTAATTGGGCAGCCCCTAGGACATTGGAAAATCGGCATGGCGCTAAATCCGGGGACTGGGGGGCCCAGATATAATAGAGCTCTGTCGTTCTGGACCATTGATGACCAAGCCAACGATCTTGGGAGTAAGTGCGTTCATCACGCTCGCACTATTTTGACTCCAATGTGGAGAGGCTCCATCTTGCTGCCGTATAAAGTTTACCGCTTTATCCTCTAATAATTGTGGAAAGAGCATTTGTTGTAACATATTGAGATAGGCGACCCCTCTTACGGTTGCTTCTGCGAAAAAAAAGGTCCGTAGACCTGGCGTCGGGATATTGCGCGAAGAAAAAGTTAACCTTTGGGGCATTCACGTTCGGTGTTCTTACAAGTTCATGCGAGTTTTCAGACCCCAGATACGAAAATTATGGGCATTCACCTTACCCTTGAGATGAAAGGTGGACTCATCGCTAAGCACTACACGATCTAGAAGGTCATCGTCTCGACCTAGCACGCACAGGCAAATGTAACCGTAGAGCATAGTCGGTCGGCTTTAAATCATGTACAGAACTGCAACGGGTATTGCACGTCATGTGTAAACGTTTTCCTTAACACGCTTCCACACAGCGTCGTTTTTGCACCTTTCAGTTCGTCGAACTTGCTCTCCGAACGGATTTCTTAAGGACTATTGAAGGAACGAGGCCCATGATAACCGGTCCAACACCTGTACAGTCACTATTGGGCAGTCCCTGTACTTTATGCCTTTACATAAGACTCCATTGGTTGCAAATTGCCTATACCATCGGCGAATGTTTTTGCCACAACATGGAGGGTCACATTGGAACCGTAAACGATACGCACGTTGAATCGTAATTTACACGATTCACACTTAGCAAATTGGTAGGACACAGAAGCTTAACGGTCTCAGGACTCGCCCATTGGTCGTATGTGGCCGCAACAGCACTACGAGAAGGAGCTCATCTGAAATGCGCCGCATGCGCGTATGTCGACTATCAGGAACTCGTTCTGGGCGCATGTGCATATTTGAAACTATGCAACTTACTCTTCACTTTGATGTATGATATGATATGGATATTGTATATTATGCTGTGATAATAAAGCATTTGAAACTGGGACATTCTTTTTACGGACACCCGCTATGAGTATTAATTAATAAGGTATTTACGCTTTGGAAGTATTTCTTCGGCAAGGGGCAAAAGCATCTGCTATAGGTCAAAGCTTAATTAATTTGTCTTCTGATAGTCTTAATATCATTATTAATATTGTTAGGGATATTATTATAATAAAAAAGAAAATTAACAATAATTATTAACTATTCCTACAAAATTTGTGCAAAGACGGTTAACCGTTAACATTTTAAACGTTAACTTTCCGGCTACATTCTTTACCGATAACGCTTTAATGATTTAACGTCGTTAATATTTTTTGTTAACAATTAAAAATTAACGACGTTAAAACTTTCTCATTAACGGTGCTCACCTTTGTATATATATATATAATTTACTATATAATATAGTATATATATTAGTATATATAGTTTATACCTTACATTATATATAGTTACTGTTTATCTATATCATGATAAGGCATATATATATAATATAATATATAACTATATATATAGTATATTATTTATAATAGTATAATATATATATATATGAACAAAGTTACTTAACGCCCACACACGGACCGGGAGGTTGGAACATTTTTTTTTTTTTTAACCTGTTCTAATGGTGAAATTAGGTTAGAAGGTTACGTTAAGTTTAGGTTAGGTTAGGTCAGGTCAGGTCAGGTCAGGTCAGGTCAGTAAAAAAAAATTTCATTTCGCCGCCTAAACAAACATCTATTTATGATCATAAGGCTACTGTGAATTTTTTTTTTTCGATTCGACCCCCGTTCCGTGTGGGTGCGTTAAGTACCTTTTACCATTATAATAATATTATATATATATATATATATATATATATATATATATATGATATATATATATAATTAATATATATATTAATATAGTATATTATAGTATATATAGTATGTATACAAATAAAAAAACGACTGAAAAGTGTATCATTGTAAACAGATGCTTTTCATCAAATTGGCAAAGCATGAAATTAAAGCCATTTTTTATTCAAGGAAGCATCTTCAACGGGGCCTACCACGTAGTGAAAACATTATCATTTGCATGTTTTTGAATATTTTAAGGAAAATAATAAATTGTGAATATCACACAAATATTTGACACAATCTCTCGTCATATATATATATATATATAAACAAGGTTCTCTCGTCTTCAAAAGGGTCCAGAAAAAAGAAAGCAGTCAAATGTAAACCTTAATAATTCGGGAACTGTAACCACTACCTCACACTTCCTTTAGTTCTTGTGAGGTGGCGAGTTGCCACTCAAGTCCCTCCTTGTTCCGTGAAGGTGGGGGAAGTACCTAACTCAAGAACCCTCCTATTCTGTGTCAAGTGGGAGTACCACTCAAGCAAACTCCTAATTCCGTGTAGGTGAGGAGTACCACTCAAGTACCCTCCTAGTTCCGTGCAGGTGGGGAGTACCCCTCAAGTACCCTCCTGTTCCGTGAAGGTGGGGAGTACCACTCAGTACTCTCCTATGTCCGTGAAGGTGGGAGTCCACTCATGTACAATCCTATTCCTATGCAGGTTGGGGAGTACCCACTCAAGTACCTCACTAGTTCCGTGCAGGTGGGGCAACCTGTAATGCCAAAAGTCCGGCTTGAAATCACTGCTATATCTCACAAGAACACCTCAATGAATGTATGACCCACTCTGTTGGTTCACACCAGTTCAAGGAAACCTTCCATAAATGTTGGGGCCTTCCACTTCAGAATGTTAAACAAGCAAATTATACAACAGGTGCTAAACGTGCTTCAGTGTTCCTTAAGTTGCGGTCCCGGGATAGTCCCTTAAAATAGAAATGTCCCGTATCATATATATATATATATATAATATATATATATATATATATATATTATATATATATATATATATTATATATATATATATATAATATATATATATATATATATATAAATATATATATAATATATTATATGATATATATAATTATATATATATATATTATAAATAATATTATATATATAATATAATAATATATATAATATTATATATTAATATATATATATATATATATATAGTAATATATATATATATATATATATATGCAAAATATTCACAAAACCAAATAATAAAAATAAAATAATAATAGAGAATCATTATCATCAAGAATAATAATAATAATAATAATAATAATAATAATAATAATAATAATAATAATAATAATAATAATAATAATAATAATAAATAATAATAATATATAATAATAATATATAATAATAATTATAAAATAATAATAATAATAATAATAATAAATAAATATAATATAATAATAATATAATCATAATAACAATAATAATAATAATAATAATAATAATAATAAATAATAAATAATATAATAATAATAATATAATATAATAAAATGAATATATAATATATAATAATAATGGACCAGCTGTAACTATTTGTGTAATGCTCATGTGCCACAAATAATTATACACTTCAGTGTAATCATGCATACACACTATCATACTAATGAACATAAGAATATACAGATGAAAATAATATATATTAACAATAATAATAATAATAATAATAATAATAATAATAATAATAATAATAATAATAATAATAATAATAATAATAATAATAATAATAATAATAATAATAATAATAATAGTAACAAAATAACTTTTTCAGTTTTTTTAATAATAAACAAACTGAAATTCACTGTAAGCAAATGTCTAGTAAAGCACCTTGGAGGAAAATAATCAAGAAAGTATTTAATCAACATAAATCTTACGTGACCTTCACAAAAGGAATCCCAATTAAACTCAGTTCGGTTCAAATATAAACCTTAATAGTTCGGGAACTGTAAAAGCACTACCACACTTCCTTGTAGTTCTTGTGAAGGTGGGGAGTACCACTCAAGTACCCTCCTATGTCCGTGAAGGTGGGGAGTACCACTCAAGTACCCTCCTATTCCTGTGCAGGTGGTGTGGTGTACCACTCAAGTACCCTCCTAGTTCCGTGCGGGTGGGGAGTACCACTCAAGTACCCTCCTAGTTCCGTGCAGGTGGGGAGTACCACTCAAGTACCCTCCTATGTCCGTGAAGGTGGGGAGTACCACTCAAGTACCCTCCTATTCCTATGCAGGTGGGGAGTACCACTCAAGTACCCTCCTAGTTCCGTGCAGGTGGGGCAACCTGTAATGCCAAGAGTCCGGCTTGAAAATCACTGGCTATGTCTCACGAGAACACCTCAATGGATGTATGAC
>JABUQX010053206.1:0-22500 GCA_015478945.1 Trachelipus rathkii
ATTATATATATATTATATATGAATAATATACATCGTTGAAATAATAATTTTATTTTAGTAAAATATACATATATAATAAATTTAATAAATTAACAGAGAAATAATACCAATAGCATTTTCATATCAGGAACCTTACACTTCGCGTAATCTGTCTTTCGGCATTTACATTGTGGTTGGCTCGGTCATTTAGAAGTTATGGTATTTGGTAAGTGAAGATTCTCATCTTCTTCAAAACTCATCCATTTGCGTAACGGCTAATGCTGTTACGTCTGTATCCTTGATCATATTGTAAAGTGATTGTCATCGTTTAACAGACCAATCACCAATCACGATTCTTGAGTCCTTTTTTGCGACATTGCTTTAATACTCTTATCGATTATCTTCGCCATCGCCTCTGGAAATAACTATGTGTTCTTCCGTGTCCCTTTGCTCAAAAGTTAATGCCCTGTTTGCTTTACAGATGTAAGCATATACTTGAGTCATTTCTTCTTTCATTCGAAAGGCAAGATGTGATATATTATCATAGGAGTAAGCTAAGTGAAAGAATAGATTAACTAAATCAAATTATAACTATTTCAATGAAAATAACGTATTAAAGAATAGTCATAACTCAGAGTCACTTAATAAATACTAATACTCATATCACCTAAATCACAATTAATCTCACTCACTCGATGATCAGGGTAATAATACCATAAGAATAACTAATTAGTTATAATTACTAATCATCATAATGAAATAATGCTAAATAATTGAATAGTATCAGGAATACAATATAATATATATACACTCAGTAATTGATCTTTACAGGCACACTATGTAGGGACATAAATAAATCACAATGAAATCAAACTAGTGAGAGTAATTTAATAATAATAATAATAATAATATAAGTAATAATTAATAATATCTAATAACTATAGGATAATAAAATTAATAATAACAAATAAAGAGTATAATAAAAGATAACATAATAAAAGTAAGAAATATTAGAGTTAGGGCAAAAATAATGATAATACTATAATAATTGAAATAAATAATCATGATAATAGAGTAAAAAATTAATTAAATAATAATATATATTATATATATATAGTAACACATAAGCTAATAAGTAATAAAAAATCTAGTAGTAAAGTAGATATAATACATATTTATACAATGCTTACATTGATTTTGAACATAATTAAATATATTATTGCTAGAGATATATTTAATTGTATTAGTAATACTTATGAATAATAGCCGGATAAATAATTAATTATCTATATTATTTTTCTTAATTAAACTTATATATAATAATAATAATATATTTAAATATTCAATATAATAATAATAATATAATATAATAATAATAATAAGTAATATAATAATAATAAGAACATCTGACAAATATGATTAGATAATTACAATAGCAAAATAATTAATAATAATGAATAGAGTAAAAAAAAGTAAATAGATATCAGAGCATCTAATTTTAATTAACAAATATATAAGAATTACACTATACATAGACTGGGACTGTAATATCAGAGAGAGACAATTAACGAATGAATTAATCATTATTTATCTATACGAATCCATTCTAGCATCTCTGAGAGTAATAATTGGCTAAAAACTAGAGTACACACTGTGATACTAATATAACTAAGCACATAAGTATAATGATTTGTGAATGTAGAAGTGTGAGTGTATACAGGGATCTTCACCAGCATAACAAGAAGTACTAGCTAGACTTCGTGTCACGCAAGTGACGACAGGGGGGAAATCTTCTAAACAAAAAGTTAATAAAGGATCGAGCGGCTGAGGAATATCGTATAGGATTCGGTTCACAAGAGTTCAGATCAACTCAAGAGATGGCTCAAATAATGGCTAGACTTACGAAAATTGAGATGATCTGTGATATATGAGGTGGAATGAGAAAGGTCGTACTTGCTTTGACACAGGACGTATAGAGAGCATGTTCTAGAAAAAGCAGACTTGCTTCTAGAGGGTGTTTGAGATTGGCAAAAGGCAATCGCAAAGAGAATGAATAACTCTGTGAGCAAGAGATACTGGAGGAGCAAAATGAGCTGATCGGGGATTCCCACGGCACATCACCGAGAAATAGCCACTGCTGTGATTTTCATAAGACTCAGTACTGCAATCGAGCAGATTTACCGGATAATCCATGGAGCGTACTCTCTTACGGAACGTAGTTAGGCACCGGCGCACAGGACCGCAATTTGTCACATTGGATGTCGGGCGTAAGGCATTGAGCGCCAAATCATGAGTCATCCCTCAGCATACAATCACGTACTTGATCCAGTCATTAGAGGAGCCAAGACGCTACAGTAGATGTTGAAGACAATATCTGTAGCATGGAAGTGCCAGGCGCCCAGCCAGGAGGATCGGTATTCGATGCGTCTCTCAACTACGACAATCCGGTGTGGCGTCGGCCGGCCCGTTTGGCTTCCCCATCGGTCCCGTTCGTGTACCATAGGCAAGAACTCACTGGGAGGGAACCAACAGAAACTGCAATCGTATGTGTGGTTATTCTTAGCGCAGGTAATACAGCAGAGGGACTGTTGAATATGGTACCTGAACCACGAGTGATCGAATTGTGACCCAGGTGTTCATCGGCGAACGACTGGAGGAGCTCTCGAGAATCTGAAAATGATGGTATGATATGTTTAACCCTTACGGGCAAGGTACTAGATCCTGTTACCGCATGGAAATTAGACTTAGGTCGCCAGTATCATTGCTGAAACACACTAATATTGAGGTGACAAGGGTGTGGGGCAGACAGTGATGTTCGGAACAACCTGAATGCTCACACTCTGTTCTCCTCCGTCTTGGAACTATCGGTGTAGAACCGCATACGCAAGTCCTATGGATACTACGCGGCGCGAGGACAACAAAAGAATCCCTCACTTTCCGGTATAGCCTCCCGACTTACACAAAGAGACTGGATTCGCCACTGCATGGGCATGAGGAGGCGGATTAAACCTTGACTCTGTGAGAGGGTAGAGGGGTAAAAAGTAATAATTGCAGGACGAAGTGGTGTACAAAAATATTGCTGGAGGTCTTCAGGGAAGGGTCGAGGAAAGCGAAGTATAGGAGAGAACGAACAGCAAACGGCAAGTAAGAAGGGTGTGACGAACGCGCCTCTAGATCTAGGTGTCGAAGGCCGACGGAAGTAGGAACCTGAAGACGAATGAACAGCGAGCACCATGAGGCTGTCCTCGCAGGGATAGAAGCGAGTCACACATCACGCTCGTACCTCCAGCTTCTAATCGCAATACACATAAAGACAAAACTCAATACGATATTTGTTACACAGCGCAATAAATATAGATGAAATACAAGAGGAAATGATGAACAAAATAAATCGAAAATAGATAATAATAATATAAAATAATGAATAATATAATATAATACTGGAATAACTAGATATATATTCAATGTACATGTGTACTACGCACAAGAATCCTACACATATAATAATAATTACATAGATTAATTAATATTTACTGATATGTGAGATTAGCATAGCATAATAAATAATACATGAGTTAATAATCATGAGTCACTATGAGATAAGGGTTATAATTAGTTAATGTTATTACTGGTCACAAAAAACGCGTTATTAACAACACAATCCCTTTTAAGCAATTCGAAGCCAAGAATTATCTAACAGACCTCCAAGAATGGTATACAACCCCAACTCGGAGCTTTTATTGGTGTTGTTTACGAAGAATTACAATTTGAATGGTTATTGTTAATGATAGGACTATATTATATCCGTAATAATGCATCTTCACCTAATACTCTTCTAGTTTCGCATTGCATAATAGTTATTATCCTAAATTATTAATTAGATAACATAATTATATAATCGCTAGCTTCTTAGATCGTTGATTATATTATCGTAGTTAGGTTAGTTTATACACATAATACAGTGGACTCTTATAGTATATCAACTCTATTATTATTTCATTTTATCTAGTTATATTACATTATCTGCTAATACTAGTACATATATATACCTATAATTATATAATTATTTGAAGAGAATGGTGGCGTTTCGAGAGTTTATCAAGCCACGGTAGGTGTACGATCTATAGATCACTTATACAACTCTGAGACATATTGACTTTGCAAAATAGGATAAGAGAGAGTATCCTAATTGTACTTTTAAGTGGATATGCAAATCGCGTTATAGATCAAGCTGTACACGCTCAATTAGGGAAGACTTCCTTTTAATGGCAAGGTGTTAGTGATAGTACCTTCTTGCATGCTTTGATGTGTTGGGAGCGTACGGATCTTTTGATGGAATCGAAAGTATGTATGGCGATAGTGATGAATGACGGTGTTAAGAATAAATTGTGTCAAAACTGAATTGGGTTTAAGGTATAAATCACGAAGTTGAGAAAAGCTAGTGACATGTGTGTAATACATCTCGTCATTTTGTCTATCTTCATGGATATGTTTATATAATGAAGTGGTAAAGGGTAGGGGGTCGACTGTTATTAGGAGTACGAGAGGTGAGGGTGGCAGGAGAGGTGTTTTTTTAGCTAATGAAATGGAAAATTGATGATATGGATGTCATTGGTAAACATACATATAACGTTAAGGAACCTAGGTTGCAGTCGAGACAGGCTAGTTCCTATGATATATCACATAGCAATGTAATTTGAAAAGCGGAGCACGCATCGTTAGGTTCATTTCACCAATTTTCCTACTGGAACTATCTTTGCATTATAACCGTTCCGTGTTTCATATAACATGATATACTAAAATATTTAACTCAAGACACTTGTCCAGATGCTCACAATCTAACATAATTTCACACGAGGACTGTCCTCGTTCACGAACCATACCTTAACTATATTTTATCTACGTTACTTTTAAACCCCTCTTTTTACACACTCACACCGTACCAAATTCTCTCTACCAATCCTTCAACCTCTTCAGATTCACCACACAAAGCCAAATTTCATCCGGCATATATAATGTAGGTGCAGCCTACATATTATATGCGATGATTGGTTTTGTGTGGTGAACCTGAGAGAGTTTGAGAGGATTGGATAGAGAGGTTGGCAGGGTGTGTAAAGGAGGGGTTTAAAAGTAAACCTATATATAGTAAGGTTATGGTTGTGGTGGAGGACAGTCCTCGGTGTGAAGATATGTTAGATGGTGAGCACAACTGGAACAAGTGCCTGATTTTAAATATTTAGGAATATGTTAGATGAAAAGGGAACGGATAATCCAAAGTGTAGTAGAAAGTTTGTGAATGGTAAGAAAGGTGGCTAGTGCAATTAATTCGTTCGTGTGTAAAAGGACTAAGTCTTGAATGCCTAGGGTCTTTTACTTGAATGGTATGTTGTTACCAGCTGTTTAATTAAAGTAGTAGGCTAGTCCTGGAATAAGAGTATAGAACTAAAGTAAAGCACAATGTGTTCAGATGGACAATTAGGGAGTTTTAGTGCGAGAAGAAATTGGATAAAATGAAGGAAATGAACGATTAGATTTGTGGTGTGAAGAAGTGATAAATGTGAAATAATATGAGAGTACAATGGGATGTTTGGTCATGTGAAAGGTTGGATACTAGACTTGGTTAAGCGGATGTATAATGGGGAGTGTGTTGGGAATCGACCGACTGGTGGAGATCAAAGAAAAAGTGGATTCTGATCGTAAAAGAAATGCCTGGAGAGAGATAGGGTTGAATTTGTAGTAGACGGAAGAAAGGTGCATATAGGAGTGAATGGCGAGGTTTTCTGTGAGGGTGTGGTTGTGGAACCTGGGCCAATGGATGATACCCACAACCTGGGGAAGGGGAAAAAAACCGAGATGCCATAGTTAGGGTCGTCGATCCCTAGTGAACCTCCTGGAGGGATGGATTTGTTTTGAAGTGCGACAAGTTTCTCACTAATAGTGTATTTATTAGTGCGGTAAGGTTTATGTTGTACACTTTTTCATTCGACTATTCTGTCATATTCTTCTACGTACTTGTCTGTTTCTCGGATCGCATGGTAACGTTTAACTTGCATTCCTGTATCTTCGCCGGGGCGGGGAACCTGAAGAATGGCATGCATGATTATTATATTATATATATACCCTATTTTAACTAATATACTTTTTCCATAGTAATGTAGGTACATTTTCCAAATATAACCAATCATAATCAATTCGGAAATAAGTCTATTATGATATATTACAATTTAAGTTAGATATTCACTTATATATTAGGTATAAGAGTAATTTTAGCCAGCGTAATGAATATGTACAATTTAAATTATTCTATAATTAAACTGATAATGAAATCAATCTACGATCTTTAACCAAGTCTCGGAAAGGTGGAAGTGTGCCAACACACACCGGAACAGAAAAAGGCAGGATAGATACAGAAGCGCACGCAAAGTCTAAAGGAAAGCCTGCTCCCTACCAGATCCCCTTATGAGACGCCATTTTACACGTTCAGTTTCAAGTCTTCATTCACAAAAGTAATAGAAAAGTAAGCACAGTGGATCTTCACAGAAGAACTGCGCAGCTTCTCACATAGTGAGTATGCCGCGTCTAAATTTTTAAGTGTTTAATTCTCTTTGGCACGGAGTCTCACACCTTCCACACAGGGACCCGCACAAAACGCCAGCTATTCACTCTATTCATGCATCTTTGGTTTTTTAGCCGACTCTGTGACAAACTTCTACAATTCCTCTTACTGATATACCAATGGCACTATTTTCTTACGATCTCTCCAACATAGGTCGATTCCCAGCACACTCATCTTTTTTCAACTGTCGACATAACAATGTTTCAAAGGGTTTCTTATGAATTTTTCCCTTGTAATGTTAATATTCTCGAGGTTAAAAAACCGGTAGGAAAGCAATCCTGTAGAAATCTCCCAAACCACTATATCTTCTATCTAAATAATCCGACTATCATACTATCCTTTTCGCTATAACGTCTCAAAGACATCTTAGAATTGATACTCTCTCGTATAGGTGAGGTCAATTAAAGTCGCTTCTAACAAATAACAAATCATCATACTACCCAGACGTTGTCACATCATCTATATTTAAATAAATCTGCGCAACCTTACGACTGTTCATTGTAGCGTCATAGTTATGAAACGACTCGCACTATATTATTGTAGTTTTCACAAGTTTCAAAGTTTCCTAGGAGCGATATAGTGGAATGGGGAAGGTCTCATGAAGCCTGATGTGTGATTAGGTTTTCTGACTGGCGCGGAGTAATATCACTCTCAGAGTAATTGTGCGGTAAACGTAAAGGCGGATTGGGCATGGACTTTTATCCTTTTCAACTTACGTCATGTTGAGTGTCTATTTTCCGAGGCCTGTAATGCTTGCACACTACTTTCATGAACCGTATTTTTGGGGAGATGACTGATACTTTTTATGGCACAATAGTTCGTACTATAACTCCTGAATATAAAAATATAAGTATTGTTACGCCAAAAACATATAGAAACACCTCGTCTTCATAAGATAATACTATTTGAATGTAAGCAAACTTATCAATACTTCATATCACGTTACCTCTGGAATTTTTAACCACACCTGTATATATAGTAAAATTATAATATATATATTTACCTATATATATATAATACTCTTATATTATTACTCACCAATATTATCAATATATTAGTATAATAAATTATGTTCAAGATCCGTATAATATATATAATAGTACTATACGTATATACTACTATATATAAACACTAATGATACTTAAACAATATACCGACTCCCTGGAGTATTATCAAACATGCTAATGTTGGGAGGACTATGGGTTGATTGAATCTGTTATTTTACCAAGCTGTAGTCCTCTTGTAAAAAGTAAACTCGTTCTATCTTCGAAAGCTTAAATCATTCTCGTTGTTAATCTGCTGTCGACATATTTTCTCTAGTATTTAAAAACCTTGAGCCTTCAATCCAAACATTTATGACTATCAATGTAAGGTATAGTCTTCATCACCACGTAGTTCATCACGTTTTTATAATCAGTTTTTCGAGAGATGTCAATACAATTTCATCAAACATTTGACTTGCTGTTGGAAATAGAATATATAATTGGGTACGTATATACTATGTATCAGTTTATATATTTATTATTATATATTATTATGGAGAGGTGCGTATTACTGTATATAAGTAATGTTTACTATTCTATATATAATGATTATTATTTATTATATAAGTATTGCTCTTTTCACTACTACACTACTAACCTTTTCAGGAAAACAAATGTAACCGGCTCGCTAGATAATAGAGATCATTTTATATACTGTATATAGAACCATATATATATTATTGATTATTTATTATACTTATATAAATATATATACACTATAATTAACATTGGTATATATAATATACATTTAATTATCACAAATATATATATATTAAATAATATTATATACATTTATTAACTAGTAAGTTACACTCATACTTATATATATATAACTTCCATTTTATATTAAGTAACTAATTGTACTAAATCTGTATATAATATTATAGTATATGATATATTTAGTATTTAGTATTATATACTAGTGATCATCTTTTTTTATCTATAATAGTACTATACTTATCATATATTTTATATATATATACTATATATCATGTCGCTAAAATTAATTAGTATTAATATACAGTATTTATATATGAGTAGTACTTATATGAGCACGATGAGGTAATCTTTATCGTAGGCAATATATATATAGATGAGCTATATCTAACTAATTATAGGATAATTAGCGATTCGAGATTTTAATTCATCAATGTTAAACGTTAATTAATTATAGTAGCTACTATATATTTTAAATATATTAATAATATCTTATTTTATATTAACCATATTTAACATATTTTATATATAGTATATAACATATTATATGTATAATAGGATTACTGTTCATCAAATAGTATAGTCTATATATATATATATATTTTATATATATATATATATTTATCTATTATTATTTAGTAAATGTAATTATATAAAATTAGTAGTATCAAGTTAGAGAGGTCAATATATAAATATTATAATATATATATATATATATAAATCATAATTATGTATGATAAAAAAACAGGACTGCGATATAAATTTTATCTATTAAGTATTAAGTAAATATAATCCTGGTTTATCATATTATATAATAGTATATAATATAATATATATATTACTATATAATATATATATATATATATAATCTAAATACTCGTAGTTACAGAATGCTCGTTCAAACATATATTATAAACTATGAAATTGAAGTTTAGTTTTCTGATTTTTGGAATTTTAACTTTATTTTTTTCTACTAAAATTGTTTTCATTTACTTTTCTATTTTATTATAGAGAAAAAATCCTTTTGGTTTATTCAAAATATATATATTATATATATAATAATATATATATAATATATTATATATATATATATACTATGTGTAGTGTGTTGTGTGTGTGTAGTGTGGATCACAAAATATAGTGGCTAGTGTAACAATGCTTCTTACCTCTCACGTATGCTTGAAAATGTGAATCGCAGACTGTAAGAGGGACTTTTTTCTGAGCCTTGTAACATTTAGATTGCGGTAAACACTTGATACATTTAAATACCATACGATTCACCTTCTTCGTTTGAGCTTACAAACTCAAAAAAATCTTGTAGGTAAGGCCAGGGGTTTTGTGATCGACTTCCTACAAGTTCACTTCTAGCATTAAGCAGAGCTACTAACAGTAGGATATCTACTGAAATACCACCTTCACCTGAAGAATTTAGTAAGGTATGGGACCCGGAATATTTTTACTTAATGTTTCGTCAAAGAAACGACATCCATTTTATCAAGAGGAAAGTCTTTACGACGGAAAAAAAAACCACAACAATGATTTTTCAGTAGATTAGTTGAATTTAGACTAATAACGCTGCGCATACAAAATGAACCGAGACGTGTGACATATTGTAATAACATGGTCTAACTTGTTACGAGTTGAAACAATTGCAAAACCAGAAATAGAATTAAATGTTTTTATTTTCCTTTATTTTTTAAAGTTGTGGTTGCGATTGCGGTGTGTAATTTTGCTTAAAATAATTGCGTCGCAAGCCAATTCGCAACTCATTCAAAATAATTTCGGCGCAATCGCAACCGCAACCGAGATAATTGCGATCGCAATTGAGGCCGCAACAAGTTCGGCGCAAGTGCCAAACACTATATATACTATATATATATATGATATATAAATATAATATGATATATATATATATATATATAATATATATATAATATATAATTAAATATATATATCATATATATATATATTATATATATATATATCTATATATATATATTATATAGTATATATATATTATATATATATTATATATTTATATATACTATATATTATATATATACTATTATATATATATATATACTAACTATATCTATATATATATATATAATATATAGTATATATATATATATATATCATATAATATATATAATATATATATATATATTAATTGTCTGGCCTATATATATATAATATATAATATATATATATATACATACATATAATATAGTATACAAAAATTGTCTTCTATTAATTCATATTTTAATGATTTTATTCTCAAATTTTTTGTACTATTTTGTTCCAGTAAATTTTTATTTAATTGAATGAAGCTTAATTCTCTAAACATTTATATTATATTTTGTGAACAGCTAGGGGTGGGAAGGGTTGGAGGGTGGTAGTTTTATATATTGGGAAAACCACTACAACCTGAAATATCTGTTGTCCCATCATTAATGATAAAACTTGTTTTAACTATATATAGAAAATATCATCAAGCAATTTTTTAGTAAGTCATTTAAAAATAAAAAAATGTATTTTACAAGTTTGCCACTTAACCTTATATTCTTTTGGTAAGAAATTTATTATTTAAACGTTAATAATTAAAATTGAGATTTATTTAATTAATTGCTGACTGGCTAGGGCTTTACCTAGAAGAGAATTTTCATGAATGTGAGGCAACTGATATGTAGTGTGCACATTATTTGACTGATTTTCAAAGAAAACTACTTTCTCAGAAGACTGAGACTGAATAGTTTTACAAAATGCATCATTTGACATCATTGCATTCTGACGCTCTAATGTTTCACTGCATGCTACATCATTTGTTATTACTTCATTATTTTTTCCAGGATCACAAACTCTTTTTGAATTACAATATGAAGCATCGTCATCCACTGATCCATGATCGAAATTGGCACTATGAAGCAAAGAATTGTTTTTTTCTTCTTCATTTTTCAAATATTTATAATTATTTTTATTATTATTCAAAGATATACTGTTATAATCAGTCATAGAAACTTGTAGATTTATACTTGATTCATTTTTTTTTCTGTTCCTTTTATTACTAAGTAGGCAATTGAATGTAAAGTTTCTCTCATAACTATGTTCAATATTTAAATGGTTTAACAATTTAAGAAAGTTCTGATGGCTGAAATGGCATTTCTGACAGTTGAAGAGAAACATTTTAAAATATTTATCATGTAGAGTAAAACATTTTCAATGATTGCTATTAAAAATAAAGCCTACTCTTGACAGAAATCCAAATTGAATGCAAAGAATGGAATGTTTAAGTTACCTAAAAGTATTTTTAACATTATTTCTACTTCAAATTTTGTAGATCGATTCCAGCAACTAATATGTTTATTTCTATATCCTAATAGGATATTTTCTTATCTTATATTATATATATATAGTACTATATAATAATATTATATATATATATATATCATAAATATTATATATAATATATAATAATTATAATATTATTTATATATATAGATATATATATTATATTATGTATTATATATTATATATATATATATATAGGACATATATATATATACAATATATATATCATATATTATATATTTATATAATTATATATTATATTTTATATATTTATATATATCAAATATTATATATAGATATCATATAACTATATATTTAATTATATAATTATATATTTATAAATTATTATTATTATCTATATCATATATATATATAGTATATATATATACTATAATATTAGTAATAGTGTGTTCGTCGTGTGCATGTATGTATGTGTGTGTGTACATGTGAAATGTTTAAGTTACCCAAAGTATTTTACAAACATATTTTAATCTTAAAAATGTTAAAAAACTCTCTGGAAATTATCTATATATATATATATATATATTATATATATTATATATATAATATATATATATAGTTATATATATATAATATATATATATATATATATATATATATATATATATATATATATATATATATATAATGTGTGTTCGTGTGTGCATGTGTGTATGTGTGTGTGTACATGTGTATGTATGTGTGTGTACATGTATACTCCAACCATGCATCACTCCACCTATACCACATTGTGATAATATTTCCAACAGCCTTTGGTTGAAAATTATCAAAGGCTTTGTTGAAATCTAAATATATAACATCAACTGGATTTCCTTGGTCAGTAGAGTCAGTAATGTATTACATAAGTTCTAAAAGGATTATTTGACACTGTCTATACCTTTTCTATAACCATGCTAGGAGTCATGCATTATTATTTTACCATAATGCTTCACTATATAATCTTTCAGCAACTTTTTAAAAACTTTAACAAGAGATGTTAGGCTAACTGGTCTATAATTTCCCAAATTCTCTTTGGTATCTTACTTATAAATAGGCAAATCATATGCAGTTTTTCAAACCCCTGGTATCTTAAGAAATGTTACATATCACTTACAAATCAAATACAGAGCCTTTACAGTACTACTACTACCCTTTTATTTTATATTAAAAAAAATGATTTTTTTGTAATCTTTTTAAGTTTCTGATATAGCTATGTGATCTATTATTATAAGCATATTTAAATATTAAAAAAAGAATTTCATAAATTTACTACAAATACATTTCATACATTTACTTAATTCTCAAATACTCTGCACCCAATTTTATTAATTGCACTAATTTAGATAATTTTCTCTGTAATGGGGATGTATAATGCTGGCTTAATAATGAGTTGGAGTTATGGCAAGTCATTCATTCTTTAAATTTTCAATTCCTTTGATCACAAGTGTTGAGCCTTCTATTTTTCTAAAGCTGCCTAGATATTGCGTTGTTAATAATAATAATAATAATAATAATAATAATAATAATAATAATAATAATAATAATAATAATAATAATAATAATAATAATAATAATAATAATAATAATAATAATAATAATAATAATAATAATAATAATAATAATAATAATAATAATAATAATAATTAATAATATATTTAAAATAATATAATCAGATAATAATATAATAATAATAATAAATAATATAACAATAAATATTTATTAATAAATTTAAGCTGAACCCACAATGCAAATCAAGTCGCAATTCTCATCTTTTAATAGCCCTGTTCTCATTTTTAAAATATTGGCTACATTATCAGTTACAACTTACAAAGCTATTTCTTTTCCACTTTGCTCAAGCTTTACTATTCCTCAACTGAATATACTTCTTTGAAAGTATACTGCTTTGTTTCTGTTGCTAGATGTGTTAATGGTATCAACTAGGTAAACTTTAGTGGTTGGCAATGTCACAGGTGTCTATAGTTGGTTCATTAAAATAATTGACCAAACATGCATACTTAACATAGTCATATAATAAAAAACAATTTATTGGGTAGCTAACTGTGCAAAATGATAATGATACAAAAATTTCAAGATTTTCTGGTTAAAAAAAATAATTTTTTTTTTTACAAAAGACAGTTGATATAACCATGTCCATATATGATGATATATACCTATTTAGATTATAAAATTGCTAGCAATATATATATATATATATATATATATATATATATATATAATATACTATAGTATATATTTTTTTTATATATATATATATATATATAATATTATATATAATATAATATATTTTATATATATATTATATATATATATAATATATATATATATATATATATATATATATATATATATATATATATATATATATATATATATATATATATTTAATTTAATTTATTTATTTAATTTAATTTATAAAAACCTAACTATGGTTTTTGCCTTACCTAATCTATGGTATTCATAGTAATGTCATAATGGGCAAATATGTTAATACATAATAATTTTCAAGCTCTTTCACCTCATAATAGAGTTAGCCAAAACACTAGAGTAATTGTGGCTAATGCTGAATATTGATGGCAATTTTTTTTTCTTTTTTTATTGCCAGATGCAACTTTCACTCTGAAATCTGAACCCTTTTATTTTATATTAAAAAAATTATTTTTTTGTAATCTTTTTAAGTTTCTGATATAGCTATGTGATCTATTATTATAAGCATATTTAAATATTAAAAATAGAATTTCATAAATTTACTACAAATACATTTCATACATTTACTTTGTTCTCAAATACTCTGCACCCAATTTTATTAATTGCACTAATTTAGATAATTTTCTCTGTAATGGGGATGTATAATGCTGGCTTAATAATGAGTTGGAGTTATGGCAAGTCATTCATTCTTTAAATTTTCAATTCCTTTGATCACAAGTGTTGAGCCTTCTATTTTTCTAAAGCTGCTTATATATTGTGTTAGCTAATAAATTAACTTAATAATAATAATAATAATAATAATAATAATAATAATAATAATAATAATAATAATAATAATAATAATAATAATAATAATAATAATAATAATAAATAAAAATAATTATAAAGACTATGATAAAAAAAAACTATATCAATAATAATATCAATATAAAAACAATAATAAATAATAATAATAATAATAATAATAATAATAATAATAATAATAATAATAATAATAATAATAATAATAATAATAATAATAATAATAATAATAATAATAATAATAATAATAATAATAATATAATAATAATAATAATAATAATAATAATAATAATAATAATAATAATAATAATAATAATAATAATAATAATAATAATAATAATAATAATAATAATTATAATAATAATAATAATAAATTTTATTAATAAATTTAAGCTGAACCAACAATGCAAATCAAGTCGCAATTCTCATCTTTTAATAGCCTTGTTCTCATTTTTAAAATATTGGCTACATTATCAGTTACAACTTACAAAGCTATTTCTATTTCACTTTGCTCAAGCTTTACTATTCCTCATCTGACTATACTTCTTTGAAAGTATACTGCTTTGTTTCTGTTGCTAGATGTGTTAATGATATCAACTAGGTAAACTTTAGTGGTTGGCAATGTCACAGGTGTCTACAAACATGTTCAGAAAGAGCTCAGGAATAATAATCAATGTTAAAATTTTTAAAATTTTCAATATGTTAAATTTTATTAAAATTTGAAATGGAAGGGGTAGCTTTGGCCACCCCTCATTTTATGGTTATGGGGCAACTTTTGCCAGTTGAGGTCGCTCTAAATGCCCTTAAATTAAATAATATAGGGGTTTTATTTATTTATTTAATATAATAATATGTTTATTTTTTATATTTTTTTTCTTTAATTTTTTTTTCATTTTTTTCCATTAATTTTTTTTTTTATTTTTTTCATTTTTTTTTTATTTTTTTTCATTTTTATTCAATTTTTTTCACAAAATTTAAATAACATAAAATATTAAAAAATAAAGTTTAAATTTAAAGCTGTATTTAAAATGGTCAGGCACTAAATGCTGAGGACAAATCTGTGATTTCGCCATCCGATATCCTGAATTGTAAATAACTATCCCATTACATTAATCCAGGAGGGGCAGTATGTGGTCTCAGACCCCTAAAAGTGTCTGCCTAATGGTGTTAGTTTTTTTAAAGTTTGTTGTTCGGCAAAGAAAGGAATTTTTATTTCTTTGATGTTTTAATAGGGATAAACCGGGAAATTTAATTTTAAAAAAAACCAAAACAACTAAACTTTTATATATAATGAAAAAATATTATTACTACAATTAAACTAAGGAATATAAGGAATATTATAGTCAATTGCATAACAGCTTTTTGCATACATGGGGTAACTTGGCATGGGGCGGCCCCAAAGTTACCCCCCATTGCTGGTAACTTTGGCCAACCCCCTTTTGACCCTCCTGCACAGCCACTACAAGAGGGAAGGGCCTCAAATTTTTGGTGAGTACTCCCTAGTATTAGATAATTAATTTTTATATATTAACTTCTTTAAAAGATATTTTTGGAATGTTTGGCAAGCATAAACATGTGGCCAACTGGCCAAAGTAACTTTGTCATACGGGGCAACTTTGGCCATTTTTCACCCTGCTAAAATTTTTAGCTATATTTTTTAAAATATTTATTTTTAGTAAAATATGCTCTCTGACACATTTGTTCCTTAATAACTATATAAAATGTTGGTACACTTTTTTTATTAAAGATATATAACAAATGTTAGTAAAAAACATTTTTCCAAAAAATTCTATGCAAAAGTCTGGATTTCATCTCCTTTGGTTTTTATGAATTATCTCTCACAGTTTAAATCACAAATTTTTTTATATTTACAAACATGTTCAGAAAGAGCTCAGGAATAATGAACAATGTTCAAATTTTTAAAATTTACAATATGTTAAAGGTTAATTAACATTGAAATGGGAAGAGGGGAACTTATGGCCGCCCCATTTCATGGTTATGGGGAAACTTTGGCAAGTTGTGAGGTCGCTCTAAATGCTCTTAAATTAAATACTATAGGGGTTTTATTTATTTAATATAATAATATGTTTATATTTATGTATTTTTTTCTTTAATTTTTTTTTCATTTTTTTTCATTTTTTTCATTTTTTATTCATTTTTTTATTTTTATTCATTTTTTTTCACAAAATTTAAATAAAATAAAAGATTAAGAGAAAAAATTAAAATTTAAAGCTGTATTTAAAATGGTCAGGCACTAAATGCTGAGGACAAGTCTGTGATTTCGCCATCCGACATCATTGAAATTGTAAATAATAATCCCCATTACATAAATCCAAAAGGGCAGTATGTGTTTTCAGACCCCCTAAAGGTGTCTGCCTAAAGTAATTAAGTTTTTTTAACGTTTTTGTTCCAAAAAAGGAATTTTTAATTTTTTGATTTCATAAAGGCAAATGCCGTACAATTAATTTTAAGAAAATACCCCAAACAAACCTAAAAATTTTTAATAAAGATAAAGAAATATTATACTACAATAAACTAAGGCAATATAAGGAATATTAGTACTACAATACAAATTTGCATACAATGGGGGCAACTTTGGCCATGAGGCGACCAAAGTTACCCCATTGCTAGGGTAACTTGGCGCCACGCCCCTACCCGCCTTTTGACCTTCGCACAGCGCATACAAGAGCGAAGGCCTCAAATTTTGGTGAGTACACCTAGTATTAAGATACATTAATTTGCATATATATGACTTCTTAAAAAGAATATTTTGGAGATGTTTGGCAAGCACTAAACATGTGGCCAACTGTCCAAAGTACTTACTCTTAACGGTATATAATATATATAATATATAAATATATTATACATTATTATTATATATAGATAGTATATTATATATATATTAAGATAGTATATTGTATATTATATATAATATATATATATATTATATATATTATGCAATATATATATATATAATAGTGCAGAAGGGTGTCTCCCCCAATTTTTATGAAAATCACAGGATATACTCTATAAAAACAAAAGAATAATGAAAATATGGAAAATGAAAATCGTCGCTCACTTTAGGAAAAATAAGCTACACCCTCAAAGCTGTTAAACTCCCTAGACTCTTCAATATTCGATAACATCCCAGGGTAGGTCCTCATTTCAGGTTCTCTAAGTCAAATTATGAACGTTTTGTTAGGTATACACCGAGAAAATCAAATCAATGTAGAATTAACAAATCTTTTCATGGAACTAGGATGGCCCTAATACGAGCACAAGGTCCACTAATTTTTCTATAAGAAAGTCTATGGGAAACTTTTAAACTTTGAGAGGCTATAAGTTTTTTTCCTAAAGAGAACTGCTGATTTTCCTTGTTCATTATTATTTCTTCTAAAGTAGTACTCCAGTGATTTTTTAATCTTTTTTTTTTTATAAAATCATATGGGTCGTTAAACAGCTTTGAGAGGCTGTTAGTTTTTTTTTTTTTTTTTTCCCCCCTATGGGAGAGCGACCAAACTTTTTTCGTTTCATATTCCATTATTTGTATTTTTTAGAGTATACTCTCTGTGATTTTTCATTATATATTGGGGGTGAGCAACCTCTGGGTAACATTCCTTGCGTTAAATTGTTAGCCTCTGCATGCGCGCGAGGCCCTTATAAGGTGCGGGGCCCGGGTGATTGCCGGTTGCCACCCTGAACACACATATATATATATATATATATATTATACTATATATCTATATATATTATATAATACAGTTATATATACCATACTATATAATATATATATATATATATTAACATATATACTATATAATATAATAATCTATATATAATATATATAATATAATATATACTATCATAATTATATAGCCTAAGTTTACTGACCAGAAATATTAAGTTAGGTATTGGACTTGTATGAGTGGGCTGTTGACTGACACTTTGTCAGAATTTTCTTGGCTCAATGACACAAAACTATTATTAGGGAAAATGATATTAACACCTAGACTGAAGAAGGGAAACAAATCTAATTACTATTTACTAGCAATTAATGGCATGTATACTATGTAAGTTATTGACAAGCCCTAGGGTGCTTTGTGATTTGCTGAGCATGTTCTGTGAATTTGATTCTATTAGTTGACATGGCACCAATGCTTGATAGGCCAAATGGCTTCTTATGTCTTTTTTTTTATTGTTCTATTATGAAACTAAATCATTTGTAAAAAACCAATTCTACATAGAGTGACATAAACTTGGGCGAAGATAAACAAAGTCCGTAAAATCTTTTGGTGCAGAAATATATGAAACACTAAGTAATGCGCAGTATATTTGCCATTATATGGCTTTTTTTCCAAAAATATATAATTTTTATTTACTTATACCTAGTAATGAAACACAGTTAACACGTCTGAAGCAGTTGAATATGTGGTACATAGTCTAGTTTTCACGTATTTTTAGAAGAATTTACACGACCAGAATATACAAGATTAACTAATTTACATGGAAGAAAGATGGCAGATACGGCGCAACAATACACACTTGTATATAAAGACGAATCATGGCATCCATTTTTGATACAAATTAAATGAAAACCTGCGATTTGGAGGCCTTATATAAAATTCAATTGTTGGGGTTCCAAATCAGAATTGTACGCGATTGAAGTCAGTTCCATTTCTTTACAGTTATGTATTAATTTAAATTCATGAGCCTCATTTAAACTTAAAATTAATTTCCAAAGTTATAAGTCAATCAATTTATTTACGTTTTATCTCGGAAAAATAATAGTCCAAGCAAATCCAAATATATTCTGCTATCTTCAATTGACATATGATATGTCATACAATGATTGATCGAATTTTTAGTACTTTCGATTGGACTTTTTTTTCTCTGTACTAATAATATATAATACTTATATATAATATCATATATATATATATATATATACTATAATATAACAAAATATATAGTATAATATAATATACATATTTATAAATATATATATATATATATATATATATATATATAACTTATGAGTTATATTTATCTTAAATTTTATAACTATTTCCAAACAGAACTACAGAGTATTTGCCGATAATCTGACTAGTCTCGGAAATCCCCCTTTCAATCCAAACAAGAAAATCAAATTCATCGTACACGGCTTTTACCACGATGGAAACAGGAAGTGGTTGAAGGTATAACATTATTATTATTATTTTTATTATTATTATTATTATTATTATTATTATTATTATTATTATTATTATTATTATTATTATTATTATTATTATTATTATTATTATTATTATTATTATTATTATTATTATTATTATTATTATTATTATTATTATTATTATTATTATTATTTATTAATATATATTATTATATATATTATTATTATTTATTTTAATTATTTTAATTATTTTTTATTATTATTGACTTATTATTATTATTATTGTTTTTTTTTTTTTATTGTTATTATTATTATTATTATTATTATTATTATTATTATTATTATTATTATTATTATTATTATTATTATTATTATTATTATTATTATTATTATTATTTAAATAATAATTAGTATTAATATAAATTTGACAGGAAATGGCAGAAGCTTTACTAAAGGAAGGAGATTACAATGTGTTAAGAGTGGATTGGGGAAAAGGTTCCTTTCCATCTTTTCACCAGGCATTTGCAAATACGGAAGTGGTTGGTGCTGAAATTGCTAACTTTATTAATACAATGAAAAGTAATTTCTCCTTCCATCCTGCCGCAGCTCATTGCATTGGTCATTCTATGGGAGCATATATCTGTGGATTCGCTGGTCAAGGAGTTGAAAAACTAGGTCACATCACCAGTTTGGATCTTGGTCCAAAAGAACTAAGAGATATAACAGTGTGGCCAGACTCTACGAAACTTGATCCCTCGGATGCTATTTTTGTTGACGCTATTCACACAGATGTAAAAATATCCGGTTTCTATCCAGCTCTTGCAGAACCACAACCCCTAGGACACATTGACATTTATGTAAATAAAGGATACGATCAACCTGGGTGTGATGTTACAGCAAGTCTGTTGAATAGGAACGAGGAAGAGGAAGAATATTTTTCTGACTTGTTTGCTCATGAAAACTTCTGTAGCCATTTTAGATCGATATATTATTACATCGATTCAATTTTGAATCCATCTTGTCAGTGGGTAGCTTACGAATGTTCAAACTACGATCTATTTCAAAAGGTATCTAAATCTTTTTCTAAAAATATACCTTGTTTTGGACTTATTATTATTATTATTATTATTATTATTATTATTATTATTATTATTATTATTATTATTATTATTATTATTATTATTATTATTATTATTATTATTATTATTATTATTATTATTATTATTATTATTATTATTATTATTATTATTATTATTATTATTATTATTATTATTATTATTTATTATTATTATTATTATTATTATTAGTATTAGTATATTTATTGATTAATTGTTATTATTATATTATTGTTATTATTATATTATTATATTATTATTATTATTATATATTATTATGTATTATTATTATTAATTATTATTATTTATTATTATTATATTATTATTATTATTATTATTAATTATTATATTATTATTATTCCTTTTATATCATTACTTTGATCCACTCTTTGTTGCTTATTTGTTTGTTCAAAAACACTCAGAGTATTATATATATATATATATATTAGACCGGCCAAGCTATATAGCAAAAAAATTTGTTTTTGACTTTTCTATCAGCGCCATTGGCCAAAAAGTATGCACACATTCAGTTATAAAAAAAAAGATCCCGCTAAAAGTTTTTAGCTTATCGAAGGTGGTAACCGTCCCGCATTTGGCCTAAAGTTTGGAAAGATTGCATTTTTCGACCCAAATTTCAACATTTTAGCATTTGCTGGGAACAACGTTAATAGGGAGTAGAAAATAAGGGCTTCATTTTAAAAATCTGATCAATATAGCACTTCAAAGTGGGAGCACCGCCCTTTGCTCTAGGTATTAAGTTCAGCCAGATTTATCTGAAATGTCAGGTCTATTTCAGGTCATGAGGCTAAATAAAGGCATTCTGATTTTTGTTGATTTTTCTTTTTTATTATTACCAAGATTTCAATCCGAAAGTGTTTGAAAATAATTTGCATTATATTTTCAGATTGTTACCAAGTTTATTAATTTTCCACACAAGATTTTTAATTTGCTATTATTAATGAATTTTTTTTTAAGGTATGTTCGGTCCCCGCTCCACTTAAACCGGTGTTCTTGTTCGTGACCAAACCAAAATTTATTTAGTTGGATATCCTTCTCATCAAATAAAAGGAAGTAAACTTCCATCAAATGGCCAAGTTTTGAAGTTAATATTTTACAATATGCGTCAAGTTGGTTTGAACTTCAGAGAAGCTGCGAACCTAACCTTAAGAGAGGTCACATTATTCTGGGCGAAAGCTGAAATACCAACTCAAATGGCTAAATATACCATCAATAAAGTGGAAAAATTGTATAAAGTATGGTCAAATATACAAAAGAGCTCTTCACGAAAATTCAAAATTCAAGAAGAACTTGAACTTGCATTTAAATCTAAGCTAGAAGATCTATTTGACATTGCTCCTGCAGATGCTGAATCACAAATGACTAAAACAGAAGATATTCAATTTCTCGAGTTACAACGAAAGAAAGGAGATCCAGGTTGCATGGCTGGTGTTGATTTAAAGTTGGCAAGGCTTGAAGAAAGGA
>JABUQX010053206.1:25000-33394 GCA_015478945.1 Trachelipus rathkii
TATTGATTCAAGTCATATTTTTTACTAAAATTGTCATGTTTTAAATACACTAAAGCAGTAAATCAGTAAATCAGTAAATCAAACCACCATCCAACCACCCTCCTGTCCATCCGTGATATTTTGATCTATTGATCTATTGATCTATTGATCTATTAATTCAAGTCATACTTTTTAGTAAAATTGTCATGTTTTACTTACCCTAAATCAGTAAATCTGTAAATCAAACCAGCAATGCCACACTGCCCACCTTATCCATGATCTAATGATCTATTGATCTATTGATCTATTGATCTATTGATCTATTGATCTATTGATCTATTGATGTATTGATATATTGATCTATTGATCTATTGATATAAGTCATAATTTGAGTATAATTTTGGATAAACATAACATAAAAACAAGTTCTTTATACACGATCAACGAATATATGCTAACGTAACAAAGTTTCACATTAATAAAACTAACACATAACATCATCAGGTCTAAGAAGATAATGTACAACAACAAACTGAACACAACCTTAAACCGAACTGAAATTAAACGTTAAAATTAAACAAAGTTCCACACTTAAACACCAGTAAAGTAACTAGCATAGCATACAAAAACGTACCTTATGCCACACCTTTATCAGCATATTCTCAAAGATGAAGGCGCCGTAAATTGTGTTAGAGAAGTATAACAGTAGAGTAAATATTTAATAAAAAAAATTATTATAAACCTTGTGATATATTTATCCAAAAATTATCATATCAGAAATAAACTGGGGTGAACATCAACTTCACTTTTATTATACAAATCATCAACGGAAATGTTAGGTTCAAAATTAGACGCAGAATGAGGTTCAATACATAAATTCCGTTAATAGATGTAACGCTAGGTGCCTAAAAGATATAAAAAAAAATAAAAGAATTCCAAAGCGGGCAGACATATAAAAATACATTTTAGCATATTGTGAAAAAGATTTTTAAATATGACATGAAATATGACAAGGTTAAATTGAACAAAAGTTCTTAAAAATTTACGACAAAGTAATACAATTTAAAGTTAAAATTTAGTGTCTTTTCTTGATGAAGAAATACATGAATTTCAAATTAAAAAGTTAAAACAAATTTTTCCCTTAATGAGTCCTTTTTCACTAATAATAATAAATTTAAATTTTTTAATAACTCTCATGCACGCCTTTCTAGTCAAAATGATAAAATTTATAGCGCTAATACTTCTTTTTTAGATTTCGATTTTAATGACTACGCCGAGTCAGGTTTTGATGAAGCACCTTTTAAGCCCGAAGATAGAAAAGTAGACGTGACGCAGAGTTTTTATCACCCTCTGGAAAACCAAAAGTCCACTCTTATAGAGCATTCACATTTTCCAGAGGCAGCACAATTTTTACTCTCGAAAATAAAGTAGCAGTAGAAATGTCGCAGGGTCTTACGCATTTGCAGAACCATATTACGCATTTTCGATTGGAAAAGTGTAATATGGATTCTTCTCTTACCAAAGCTCCTTTATCTCCCCAATCTTTTATTAAAACTTTACAGATTAATGATGACTCTGAAACAGATTCGCAAAGCACATCAATTGCCGAGGTAGACAGCAGAGAAACAGATTTCAACTCCAACAGCGAGGTGCATATGCAGCAGTTGCAAATTGGAAAAGGGATCTCTGACGCTAATACAAATGGTGATGTAAACTATGGTGATGTTTGTGCAAGAGATGATACGCAAGTACTTATTGAGTTGGATTTTGAGAATAATATTCACTTGACAGGTAGGAGTAATGGCCCTTTTTACTTTCGTAATGATATTGCACAAAGTGAAGCACGGTTAGGAGATAGAGTGAAAATTGAGGCAGGTATATTATATGTTAGCAGTGATAGTAATAGTGGTAGTTCCACAAACACATTTGGAAAGCAGATGGCTCTCGCGCCCATAGAGCACTTGCACAGTAATATTATGAGTTTAGCATATGATCAACAGGTCAGAGCAGACACTGAGGTGAAAAGCAGCAAGGAGGTAAGATTGGATATGCCAGAGGATCCAGTGGGACATATGGCAAATATTGAGACGCTTGTAGATATAGAGCATAGGAGTGAGGTTGAAAGCCACACTTTCAATGTTTACAGACAGAGCGATATAGTTAAGAGGAATAATGGTATAAGTAGAAGAAGAGCTTTAACACACACTAGAAAAGATTTCGAAAGGTACTCTAAATATATTGGAAATGAATTGCATAACAATTTATATATGTGTAACTTTCTAGAGCTCAATTCTTCTAACTCTCCGCATGATTCAATTATTTCCAACTCTTGTTTTCATAATGTTTTACCTTTTAAGCCTCATAATATCTCTCCTTCTTTTGAATATTTAATTAGCACTTTAGGTCTATCTCCCAAATTATCTACTTTCTCTCAACATGATTTGCAATCTTTAAAAGCCTCCTATCTCAGTGATCAAAAGGTATTGCAGGGCACTAACCCTCATTCTCTTGTTAATATTTCTGAATCTTTTATCAATTTTAATGAAGCAATATTACCTACTTCTCAACATTTACCTGGTAATGCGCTTTCTCCGGTCACCAAAAATGAACAAATGAAAACCTCTAATGCCAATAACAACGTTGCACATTCAACTTTGCGGCAACGTTTTTTTGAGGAGCTCAAGAGCCGTCGGCTCCCAAAACATACATATATGGGGTATCGCACTCCCTCCTCCTTTCCTCGCAAACCTTTTACAACTCCACACACTTGTTATCGCCAGAAAAATCAGCAACATTTGCCCCAAGATAGGCATTTTCAATGTTTTTTTCCTTATGGACACACTCCACAAAATTCTCGCTTCCGCAGTGGTAAAATTCCTTCTAAAGAAAACCATACTCAGGGAGCCCACAAATCTTTCTTTCATTTCGCTAATAGAGAAGATCTAGTAAACAACTGGAGAAAACCTTCTTTACTCCAGAAATCCAGGGACACCCCCACACCTTACGCACATCCCCCCAGTGGGACTCGCAATGTTCGCAGCTCGCCAGCTGACACACTTGTCAAAGATAGCTCTAATGCATGCGCTAAACCTATTTCTCTTGATAATATAAATTCAAATGGGGTTAAAAGCTTTTTGCATGACGAATATAATGTTAATACTCCAAAACACTCTAATATTTTAGCTCATAATGTACGCTTCGATAGAAATTTTAACACAAATTTCCAGCATGTTTTTCAAGGGGTAGAAAATTCTCTGATACCAAACAGAATGGTTAGCATACCTGGGTCTGAAAATGGTATCGCAAATATAAATACAAAGGTAATTAAAGATAGTCCTAAAAGTAGCATGTTTTCTCAGGAATATTTATTAAATGGGAAACTTATAGGGGACTCTCCTCCTCACGCTGTAGGCAACACTGAGACTTGCATTGATATAGATGATTTAGATATTGGCAACGCGAATGCCCATAGCGAGAACTTAAATTTAGGTAGTGTTAATTTTACTACCTCACCTTTTAGTGGTTCTCCAGAGACTAAATAGTAGCACAAATGCTTTTAGATGGGATAATAGCCATGCTCATAACACTGCCTCACCTTTTTGTAGTTCTCCAGTGATTGAATCTTTCTTACCTTTGCCCACCGTTAAAGGGCGAACTCTTTCTACCCTTCAGCATGCTCGTTATTTTCCTCCAGTTCGCATTAAAGAACAATGTTTAGCACATTCACAAAGTAAAGCGCTAGACTTAGCGTTTAAAGTTCCATATAACACTGAGCTTTTCCCAACACTCATTAGAGCTCTAACTTCTTCTCCTCCTTTGAAATTTTCATTGGAATCCGAGCCTATTTCGTTGCATATTACTGCGTTTCCTATATGATAGCCTCATTCTCAGGAAACCACTATCACGTTCTCTATGGTCAACCACCCACCGGGTTTCTTTAATGATCATATGTTGATCCCTCCTCATCCTACTTCTACACGAATTTTCTTAATTTTCCATTTCATAAGAAAATTCCAGCATCATATTTTCACACGCCACACTTGTCACATCTCTTTTTTTTTTTTAAATTTCTCACTTCTCCGCTTTTCCAAATAATACTTCCACCGCACCTACGTGCATTTCGCATTCAGATTCTTACCTTTTCCTTTCTCTCGCTGGAACAAAATTTTCCAAATACCCTCTTCACAAATCATATCTTCTCCACGCATTCTACACAAAAATTAGCTTCTCCTTTCTCTCACAACAGTAACTTCCCCACTCTTAGTTCATGTCAACGTTCTTCACAGAGTTCAAACTGAAACGTTACACACACGCCTCATTTTCATATGTGTATAAACTCAAAAGACCACTCACATTATCCTTCTATTTTCCTTCCTCCCACAGGAACATTTGTACATTTTCACAACCACTAAAGCATTGTTAAAATTTTCTTTTTTAAAGTGCCACCGGCCGACCCTTTATTACATTTATTTATATCAATGTAAAAATAAAAAGACATATTAGAAAAGACATTTCAAACATGTACAATATGAAACTGTAAACACATTTTCATTAGATAACATTAAAAAGAAAATTTTATAACAAGTTAATGTCAAGATCACTTATTTTATATGCATCTTAAATCAATATACAACCCTTTTCTCATAAAAATTTTTCTTCTCCCTATCTTCACAGACAAAAATGTTAAGAAATTGGATCCTCTTCTTTACCTTGATACTAACAATCTTCTCACTGAAATTAGAAAACAAAATATCAAAATACTAATACTTTAACAGAAAAAAAAAATAATAATTTTTTAAAGTGTTAACCAAATATATCAAAAATTAAAATGCACACTAATTATTAATGCTATTGCATACATCTTAAACTTGAACACTTACAATAATCTCTGTACACAGATACACTGTTAACATCTAGTTTCTCATTATGCATTTGATGCACTCTTAAACGAAACTCTCAACTGTTCCCAACTAACTTCTTATTCTTACTACTCTACATTTTGAACCTATAAAATTTTTTTTCCTGGTCCTTTATTCACGTAGATAATCCCTCATCCTCTCAACTATTTTTTTCTCAAAGAAACTCCCTATGATATATACAACCTTTAAATTCTCCTTACGTTCGGTTTCTCCTTAACCCAGTTACCAAAAATAATCTATAACGCCTGTACTCTATTCTCAAATTTTGCAATAAACAACACCACTCATTGCAATTATAATCCTTATCCTTATAAAACATCCTATACTCATGAAGCAGGAAATCAAACCTTACTTTCCTTTCCTTCCCTAATGGTAGCTTCTATCTCATGTCCCAGGTACTAACCCAGATTAATCATCAGTAATTTATTTTTCCTTCCTCAAAGGTTGCACTCTAGTATCAGATAGATACATCTGCAGATATCCTTTCCATTCTTCCTTCCAAACAAGTTGGAATTCAAAAAAAAAAAAAAAAAAAAGATTCGTAACTTCCTGAATCTTCACCCGTTCATCCACATTTGTGTAACTTCTCAAACTTCCAGGTTGAAATTAAAACCATTACATCCTCAGTGGGATACTTGACTAGAACCCACATATTCAAATCCTCCTGCATAAATTGCATACCTCAATTTCCTTTTTTTTCACCGGCAGGGGACCTCTTTCACAGAAATTTATCTGTAAAAGTCTATTTGAACAACAAAATGGAGATATCTATTTTGTTCTTCATTATCAAATTTTATCTTTTCAGATAAAATTTCTTTTTTCCTCACGTACGCTCCAAAAAAATCTTTTACCACATAACCAAAGTCCTTTTTGTATCAAATTTAATTTTGTACTTCTGATTAATATATTTATTCAGTAAACATCCATTATCATTTTTGAAACTAACCCCAATCAGTCTCCCCTCTTTCACCCCTCTTTTTTTTCCTATAAGAAGGCTCTGGTTCATTCTAAAAATGTATTCTGACTCCTGATGTGCTACCGCCAAGTCTATTTTCTTCCTTTTTCCTCAGTTTGTGATCTGGTAAGTTTTGAATTTGTTTGGTTTTTATAAATTTATTTTTCCACACGACAAGAAAACTTTTACACTCGGTCGTAATAATTATTTTGATTTTTAAAATTCGTCCACAAAATAATATTTAAGTTTCACTCGATTTTTCCTTTTTCATTTTTTATTCTGAATTTCAAAGTTTTATTTCCTTTATAAAATTTTATGAAACAATGAGATTTGATTTATAAGTTTTATAATTTATTCCAAACTTTATATATTTTTTTTTTCGATAATTTTCTTCTTGTGTTTTCCCCAGCATTTTTTTAATAACCTCTCTCACGAGATTTAGTTCCAAAGTAAAATATAAAATTTTGTCGCTTCAGATTCGTGTTCGATTTTTTTATTTTTTTATGTATGTATTTTCTTTCACTTGTGATCGTCTTACCTAGTTCCATTTTTTTAAATTCGTATCTAAACTTTTAATGTAGTCTTTTTTTTTATTTTTGGTGAATATTTCCTGGCTTTTCTTTTTAAGCTTTTGTACGCGATATTTCCCTTGCAGTCTTAAGAGAAAGGACCTAAATTTTAATTAGTCATAAGAACCAAAAATAATGATAACTTTATGTTAACAAATAATAATACCGCTTGCTATTGGAATTTAAATTTTAAACATAATATATAACATACACTTCCATCTACACTACATTTCAGCCACCTGAATTTCAATTTGTTTTTATTTTGTAAAAATGTTTTTATATTATCTTGGCTCCATTTTTTTTACTTTGTATTAATTTTTCATCGGACCAAGAAGTTATATTTATTTTTAAATTTAGTTATATTCATTCACGTTAACATTTAAATTTTTCAATCACCTTTGTTTAAATTTTATTATCTTAAAGCACTTGCTCAAGTAAACCTTAAATTTTGATGTATGCATATTTTTGTCTGAAATTTTTACAAAAAAAAAAAAATTAGTTTAAAATTCTTTTTATAATGCTCAGTTTATAGAATGAAATAAATTTTAAATTTTTATTCTAAGTGTCATATTTTTTTTTAAGAAAATTTGTTTTAACTTTTTAATTTGAAATTCATGTATTTCTTCATCAAGAAAAGACACTAAATTTTAACTTTAAATTTTATTACTTTGTCGAAAATTTTTAAGAACTTTTGTTCAATTTAACCTTGTCATATTTCATGTCATATTTAAAAATCTTTTTCACAATATGCTAAAATGTATTTTTATATGTCTGCCCGCTTTGGAATTCTTTTATTTATTATTTTATTTTATTTTTAGGCACCTAACCTAGAGTTGTACTCAAGAATTGAATCTAACATTTCCGTTGATGATTTGGTATAATAAAATTGTGTAATAAAAAAATTGTGAAGCAGCAGATAGCGCCTTTCTCTTATACCTGGCCTAAACTTTTAAATCTCGCCCACAAGAAAAAATTTTGTTGGGCGAAATATATATATATATATATATATATATATATATATATATTATATATATATATATAATATAGATATATATATAACCTACAATATATATGAAGATATGTCCATATTCGCTCGAAGATAGAAGTAGATAATACCGTGTATATATATATATATATATATATATATAATATATATATATATATATAATATTATTATATATAATATATTATATATAATAAAATATAAATAAATAAATAATATATATATAAAAAAAAAAATTGGTATTATGCAGCTGGGCATATATATATGAAAAATTGATATATATATATATATATATATATATATATAAATAATATATATATGATATATATATATATATATATATATATATGAGTATATATATATATATATATAGGGTTGGGAAAAAAACGTTTTTTTCAAATCGTGTTTTTTTCATGTTTTTTTCGTTTTTCCAGGTTTTGGTCGTTTTTCATTAAAATTGTTATTTTTAAAAATTAAAGAGCTAATATGCAGATTTTCACTTGAGTATTTTCATTTTCAAATATAAGGAAACTTGAAATTACACAAATATTCCATTATGATTTATAAAAATAGCAGAAAACTACCTTTCTCTGTATATTTTATCAATTGTTTTTGTTACAATTTACAGTTAGTGTTGTAGCCTGCAGACTGTGTTTGTTAGGTTCTACTTACCCAAAATTTAACTATTTGTATTTTTACATTTGTATCATATAATATTTATTAAAATTTACTTTTTAAATTATTAATGTAAAATTATCATTTATATTAGAATTATAGTCTGAATGACCAAAACTATCAATGTAAAATAATTGCAAATGAAATAATAAAAATAATGAATAAAATTATACAAGATTGGTTAAATAGATGAAGGAGGATGAGTGAATGACTAACTTTAAATATTTGGCTTTGGAATATCAACTTTGATTCACTAATCCACTAGTCCCCACTCCCCATGACCCCAGTCATCCT
>JABUQX010053207.1:0-53348 GCA_015478945.1 Trachelipus rathkii
ATATTCGATGCATATAATTGTACGACTCCTCTTTATTGAAAATATACTAGAAGCCTCTAATCCCACTATACCATCTTTCCACGCACGGAAAATTTCGGGCCTAAATTCTTTGCTATAAGGTAACAGAAGACTCAAATTTGTGCAACCCCAAGACAATATATATCAACACACTACAGAAGGACGTCTACCACTCCCTTGTGACACTTTTTAAAATTCCGTAATGAAAAATAAAACTACAGGTCAATAACAGTACATGATTTCTCACACTGGAGTAAAACGATACCATTGAGCTCAGAAATTCCTTCCTTTTTTATTATTCTTGGTGTATAAACATAATACTCTAATAGGGAAAAATCAACGTTAAATATATTTTGAGGCACTCACTACACCGCACGTAAACCACATAATAACACTACATCTCAAAGGAACACAGGTATACACTCTTGTTCCAACACCTACCTTATTATTATAGATATATATCACTATACACTATCATCTTGATTGTACACTATAACGGTATCATGTAATTATAATTTGTATGCTTACGTTTTCTATTGCTACCTACTACTAAAAACAAGCAACATACGGAAATTTGAAACAGCCTAAGTTAAAAACGCCGTCACGACGACTTCACTGTTAATTTCAGAGCCCATAATAGCAACTCAATATAAAGTTATATCCACTCACTCTATTTCATAATCATACTATATATACCTAATTTATAATACAGTATATACTACTATTAACTCGAGATCCTGTTACATACTAATCTGTATCCTTAACTATTAATTATTCACCATCTTACACCTTATATATGACTTTTATTAAGGAGCTTTGATATCATTATTAAACTTAAAATCAAACCGTGTATATAAAAATCTTTATAATTAAATACACTTTAACAAAAAAGCATACATTTCTTCTTAAATATTTATTCTCCCGTAGGCATCAGCGTTATTATAACTTGCGCCGGAGAAATATGATTATGAATTTGATGGATCCGAATGTGACTACATACACACACACTAAAACTGATCATATGTAAAGAAATGAATATTCTCTACCTACCCTATATATTGACTAACGTATACAATATTCAAAATCTTACGTTGCTGTTGGTCCATATTCACTTAACACTAACGTACTATCTATATCTCCGAGAAAAACCATGTAGAGCACCGCAAACCGACTGATGTGCTACGGGAAAAAAGATTATTAATTATACACTCAGCGAAATTACACTTTTATTTCTGTTTACATACAATAATAAACTTAACACAATATACTTGATACATTGAATCAGAGAATACAGATAAGATATCACAAATAAATGAAACATATCTAATTTGGACGCACAACACCTCGATATCTAAAAATGAGACCTAAACGTGATCAGCGTGAACACTTATTAAGGGTGTGTCAAAACGGCGTGACGAATACAGCTATATATCCAATCGTATGTATAATTATTGATTCTACAGTACAGTATTAATATAATTAATATATAATAACTTAAAACGTTTTGGTTGTGCCTTAAAATTAATATTTGAGTGAGCCCTATATGTGGCACGATGGTAAAATATTTGAAAAAAAAAATTGTGCAATCTAACCGGGATACAAATAAAAGGGATCGTCGTACACAAATTTGTGCCAAAAATTGGCACAAATCCCTTTATTACCTAAAATTTTTTGTTCCATTTGTGCCATGTTCCCAATAGGGAGTTTTGACACAATTTTGTGCCATGTTCCCAATAGGTGGTTTTGACACAAATTTGTGCCATGTTCCCAATAGTGGGTTTTGACACAAATTTGTGCCATGTTCCCAATAGGGGGTTTTGACACAAATTTGTGCCATGTTCCAATAGGGAGTTTATTGGACTACAAATTTATGTGCATGTCCCAATAAGGCGGGGTTTTTGACACAAATTTGTGCACATTTGAATTCCAATACGGGGGTTATTTGACCCAAAATTATTGTTGCCATGTTCCCATAATGAGGGGGTTTTGACACAAATTATGTGCTCTAATGATTTCCCAATATAAAACGGTGGTTTTGACACAATTTGGGCCAAAAGCCATGTTACCCACTCTTATCTAGGGGTAAAATAAATGGAATTCCATCGCGTAAACGTCAGTCTGTTAAACACGACGTTTTCCGAGAGAAACTTTGGTGTCGTGATGGTTTTTTTTAATTTTTCTTCAATTAGTACTCTAAACAATTATTTATCGAAGAAAGATTGTATTTAAGGGAGTCTAAACATATAAAAATAAATCAATAATTAAGTATATAATGGTAGAGTACCTCGCTTACAACAATACATTAAAAAAATCTTAAGGGTAATCCCCTCGCGCTTCGATCAGCCAAACGAAATAACGTTACTAATTTTGACTTCTCGGAAGTGATGGAGTAAAAAAAAGTACCTTTTTTCGATTTCTTAAGCGAGTTTTAATATTTTGTGTTCGAAGGAAATATCAGAAAATAAATAATTCACGAAACAAAAAAAGCTAAGGAAACAAAAAATTTAATTTTGAGAGAGCAGACCATACTCCTGCAGAAGTAAAAAGTAACAGATTCATTATTGTGCTTTCGCCCTTGCGCTGTATTGATTGAATATTTTTTTAGGGTGCATATATTACTCAGCTTTTTGAATTTTTTAAATGAATTATTCAATTTTTTTTAATTTAGTGGCCATAAACTACCATTTTTCTTATTAATCAATTTTTAAGGTGACATAAATTTAAAATAAAATAAATGAAGTTAATTCATTTATTTTCAGTGTAAAATATAACTGAATATTTGGCGCTGGTGCCGACAAGATTTAACGAAATAAACGTATTACTTATTTAACTACTCGGTGACGAGTGGGTGCAAAATCATATTTTTATTCGTTCCTTTAGCGAGCTTTTTTTAAAGAAAACAAAATAAATAAAATAAATTAACGGATGACTATTACTAAATTTATTATTGTTTTGTTTTCTTTGTTCATAATTAATGTAGTGAAGTTTCGAAGGGAAATGATATAAGTCGAAGAGATATAAGTGCGAAACAGGTGTCCTCAAGGAAAATGCTATATATGATTTCAAATATAACATATAAAAATTTTATATCACCTTAAGTAGATTGTTATTTTATTGAAAAGGAACTCTTTTATCGTTAACAATAAAAGACTTGATAGAAGAGGCAGCTCTCTTTTGATAAAGATAAATATAGTGATCGAAATACGTATAAAAATATGGATAAATCTCAGGCGAAGATTGGTTTAATGGTGGCTTTTATAGATTCCCTACAGTACGGACACAAGGTGAGGGCCGGTGCGCACGAAGAGCAAGTCATCAAGTGTCTACAAGGTAAAAATGCGATTTCCGTGTCTTTGTCCAAGCAAACTTTGCAAATCATTTTCTCGAAAACAACATGAATTTGAGCTTCTCGAGATCGCGAATCTTTAGAAAGAAGCGTTTCGGCCTCTGATAATGACGACGACGACGACAACGAGGCTTTGTTGGGTTTAAAGAGAGGCGTAGTTTCTTCGGAGCGTAGATCAGCAATAATAGGACGGTCGTTAGGATAATTTTCGGTATGATTTTCGATATTGCGGTTGCTGTTAGTGGCGATCGGATTATTATAACTCGGTTCATTGAGCGTTATTTTGATCGATTCATCATTGCTCCTATCAGAGTTTTCAGTGTGAAATAAGGGCGGGCCATTAACAGGATCCAAAGGCCTCGCTTGTTCAAAAATAGGGCGATGCCTTTGAGCAAACCTCGTTATTTCTTCGAGAGTCACTTCGAATCGAATTTTCTTATACATTATATGACAAATTCCTGACATCGTGTATTACTCGTTTTCGGCTCCCAAATCCAAGATTCTTCGTAGAAATTGATTTATCAAAAGAATTGCTTTAAGCTCGCCCACCGCTGTCGTACGACTAACTGTCTCGATGCGTGTTGGTCACTTCTTCCTAATCTTCACACATCGGTGAGACCAATTGATGCGCAATGGGTAAAAACTAGATTATATATAAGATTTAATTTTCGTTTTGAAATTAAAATATAATAATAAAATAGATAATTTAATAAAAAAATTATTTAGAGAGATAATAATTTCCTAAATTTACTGGTAATTAAATGAAGAAAAATTTGAAAAAAATATATTATGATGACTCATTAAGAAACAACAATTCGCACCGTTCAAAAAATAACGTATTCCTGGCAGAATGAAACGTCGAAGTTTTGTTTCCTGAAGATTAAGCTGAGAAGTTGAGATTTTTTCACTTTAATTTCAAAGCGTTCTTTAGAAGGTCCAACACCCCTTGAAAGTAACGAGGGGCGTATAAGCACTCTTCAGCAGCTTTTAGTTTTAGGATATCCGAAGCCGCTTCGAAAAAATGATCGACGGGTCGCGAAAGGCAACCGCAGTTTCGATCTATTACTTCGTTAAAACACGCTTAACCTTACTCGGTTACTCGAAGTCCTAAATTCCGTAATTATTTTTATAGTTTTCACGAGAAAATCTCGCTTAGGGAACGAAAATTTTATTTTGCCCATCTCCTGAGAAGTCGAAATTAACGTTATTTCGTGCCCCGATCGGAGCGTAAGAGGGAAGGAACCCTTGAGATTTTTTCACGTTAATTTTCAAAGCGTTCTTTAGAAGACCCGACACCCCGGAAAGTAACGAGGGGCGTCTAAGCACTCTCCAGTTGCTTTTAGTTTTACGATATCCGAAGCCGCTTCGAAAAAATGATCGACGGATCGCGAAAGGCGACCGCGGGTTCGATCTATTTACATGTCGTCAAAAACACGCTTAACTTCACTGCGTTTACTCGAAGTCCTTGATGCTACCGAAATTATTGTGTTTTTGTTTGTCTCGTGAAAAACTCGCTTAGGAACGTGGGCCGGCAGTTTCGACGTCTTTTAAGGAAAAAAATTGACTGGTGATATTCTGATAAAAAAAAAATAAAAAAATAAAAAAAAGTTTTTGTTACATTTTTTAAAATAATAAAGATAGTAGCTAATTTCTCCGTATAATGACGATAACGGGAGGTGTTAAAGAAGGAATGGTAGAGTAAAATGTTAAACTACGGTATCAGAATATTTAGTTTATTAAAAACGTTTGACACTCTATGAATTGAGAAATCGAAGACAAATTCTTATATATAGCATAATGTCATATAATTACATTATACATAATCATCTGTTATTTTTTACTATAATGGAAAGTAAATCGCACAATTAGATATAATATTAGCAATATTGTATGATTATTATAAATAAAATATATATTTTGTTAGTCTATAATAATAATATAAATAAAAATTATCAATTTTTACAGCTCTTAAATAGCGTCGCGCGATTTTCTCCTCAGGCCGAGGTTCGCGACCTCATTTAACTTTGCACCGTTATGAGGCGAGCTTCTTTTACGGGAATCATGGTGCAAAACTGATTTAACTCTGGCACACCTATAGCCTAGCCTTTGAATTCGTCGGGAATCACGGTGCAAAACTGATGCAACCCCGGCACTCCTATAACCTTTGTATTCGTCGAGGTGCCGTTTCAATCCTCTGCCACCTTTTTCTCTCCGACGATTATACTTATGATTGTCGGTTGATTTTTCTATATAGTCTCATTTCCAATAGCCTTTATTAATATTTCGATAATAGGTAGAGCGGTTTTCGATCATCGGAGGGATCGCGCACGGCGATCTCCTATCCGTGTAAGGATCGCTTCTGCTGCTGTAATTTTCACCAATACTCTTCGCGCGTGAAGGATTTTTGAGGAATGTATGAATCGCGTCATAGGAAGCTCAGCTCAGCTGTATGATTAAAAATATTCTCGTATAACTAAAGGAACTATTATATGTATGACACTTCGAGAGATCTCTCTCGCACATGTGGACTTTTTCGAAGACGATAGTAGTGATGACTCCGTTCGATCACTGTCCTTCGTGAAACGAGCGAGTCTGTGCATGGTACCATTTTGGGTATAAAGAGCGGACTTTTGTTAACATCTTTAGTCGCTGGTTTTTCTTTACTTTTTTGAAAGCCTTTTCTATTTTACATGGCTGACAAAAAAGCCACTTTTTATTTTATGTAGCTGATTACTACACGCACGTCATCCTTTTAAGTTTACGAATATATCCTTTATGTGGCAGACTGTATCCAAAAACCGTCCATTCAGGGGAGTCGAGATTAAGTTTCATCCGACCGATGCAAGGTGTAGAGCGGTATGGAATCTTAAGCGGGATGTGTCGGAGATATGAATTGAAAGAGCGAGTAAGCGGATGCAAAATTAAGTCAGTGACAGTCGCTCGCGATTGATACGAATCAAGACATACTCGCGCTCCGCTTTTCTTTGCTTAAATGATTGACATTGATCCATATTTCGGTAATTCGTTGCTCCGATTATTGCCTTTCAACAGAAATATGACTGATCTTACTTATACGCATCACTCTCTCTCATATAAATCACCCTCTGCGTCCAAAAGAAATGGCGATTTCATATCTCCTTCCTGAGTAATTCTGCGGGGGCACTATGGCTAATCATGCCTTTCCATCGAGAGAGTCGCTGTTCTGCTATCTTTGATCAGCAGAGTCGAAATCCGAAAGGACTCGAAGTACATAAACTTGAATTCTCGGCTTGCTTTCTGACGATCGGCGTTACTTCTGACTTACCCCATCGATGCGGATGTCGGGAGGTGCGCTTCCCAGCCTTTTCGAAGACTAGTCCAGAGAATAGGAAGGGACATCTGGTGTCGGGCACAAACTACGTCCCTTACCACTAATGGGATCGAGGAACAAACTCGGCACCCCGCCGGAAGGGCGAGCACCTTTATTTGAAATGACTAGTTCATATCGATAAAAAATGATATCTATCCGGCGTCCTTCATATAAAACGACTGTCTACAGTGGTCGATGCTATATTATACTCTCCGAGTCGTAAGTAACCACGAGATTTCAAAAAGTTTTCGGTCAGCTCGAGAGCACGAGCTCGGCTCTCCGTCCAATGAGATGAGCGAGATGATGACGGTCTCTCCTGAGAAGATTCTAATCTCCGATCTGTAAGGGCGTCTCGAGCATGATCGGATGATCTTACGAGTAGAGTGCACCATAGTATGGCTCAGAGTCTACACACGAGAAAAGCCAACCGAACACACACAGGTAAATTAGTCCGAGAACATATACTGCAAAATATATAACAATTATATGTACAAATATCTCATTATACGATATATAATTTAAAAAACACTTCACGAACATAAAACTGTTACTATCAATTCATTACGCCTTGCAACTCTTTTTTATAATTAATCTACAATAACGACGTGAAATTATTATCCTATAGCAATAATTATATTTTTTTAACATTTCAAATATTTTGTAAATTAAATGAAAGAAGTCAGTATATTTTTCCAAAAAGGCAATTAAAATATTTTAATATAACACAATGTTTATCCAAGAGTAACATCTCAATTACCTTTAAAAATACTAAATCTGCTGCATGGGATCATTCAGGAGAAGAAGGACGCCCACGCGAGTTTTGAAGCGATAACCCATCCAAACAGAGAATCTAAGAAACACGGAAAATAAAACTCTATTTACCTTTTCAGAGCCTGCTAAGGACTAGAGCAATTAGAATAATATTGATACTTATGCTCTCGTTACGCACATACTATCACGAAGAATAAAGCGCGAGATCTATAATAAAGCACACGGTTTTCTTTGCAATACAGAAGATGATTCTTCTCTAACAAAAATTATTTCTTTTAAGTAAAGATTGTCCTTTTGTTGTACTAAAGAGACTGCATGCTCTGAGATCAGGGCCGGGATGTCTAAACAATGTGTTCAAAACACCTGGAAGTATCTCGATAGATTGATAGGAGTCTGATCTGACACACTTATTACCTCACAATTCTAAAGAGTGGGCCAATCAGTCATGTGCGGGCCGAAAAGAAAGGAAAAAAGTTATATCAGAGCCAGTCGTAGTTGTTTCTAAACACGCGCATATAGACAGAGGTAGAATCCGAAGAGTGTGTCTCATAACAGAAAATATAGTTACAAATTATCGCGCCGTAATGAGAATAAAAGCACGGAAGCAATATTACACGGTTATAATCAAGGAGTGTAGACTTACCTCAATCACATTCGATGAGGTCACTTTGTCACAAATTGACATACGTCACCTTCAGAACGGCTATCTATAACTTATAACATTATAGAGACCATTGTCAGAAATGATTCCACATAAGATAGGAAGACTATAGGTTTAATTATAGTCAAATTATCCGAATAATATATTTTCACTTAATTTTATTTGAATTTTATTCCATTTAGAAATCTTTTTATTATAATTTATTCTGACATTAAGCTTTATCTGACTACTATCAGTTCACTTTCGAGAAAGCCATTATATGTAGGTGAAAGCGAATAGTTTATACCTAAAAAGGTGGTATGGAGCCCGATCAGTTAGTTGCGTTTATTTGGTTATCCCTTCGAACGTATCATATTATATATATGTAGTTCCGCATTGACGGGAATCGCGAAAGCGGCGAACGCATATCAAATACTATTATTCTTACGCGTCGAACTATCAAACTCAAACCGATTTATCGGACGTTACATAATATGACCGCGCACTAGGGACTGTAAAAGTCGAAGTGTACAAGTAGCATATTTCCAGAAAATATATATTTCGATAACTAAAAAATTTTTTGTGAAATAATTTCTTTGAGATTTTATTTATACATTTTTTACATACTTGAGACCTTCGACTTATATATAGAATCACTTGACTCAGCACTTTAAGATCACTTCGACTTATCACTTATGACATATCCTCCGGACTTTTATAATTATATATCATTTAGAACCTGTCGACTCAAGCAGCTTAGACCTTCTGAGCTTTTATATATCTTATTAAGTTATTTTTTTCGATCTCTATACAGCCACCTTAGACCTCGCACTTCAAACCTTGATACATCGAGATCTATAACTAGCTTAGAACGCTATCGACCTTTGTTATGGGTTATTCAACTTGTAAAAACGCTATAGTCGCGTTCTATATATTGCTTTAATGACATATCGCACTCAATAAAAATATTAAACATTAGTCCTCAATTATACTTTAGACGCTTCGACTTTTATATATAAGACCATAAACAGTAACATATAGACCTGCATCACTCTGTATAGCACTTAGACCGCGATCTTAATAACAGTACAATTTGAACACTTTTTATATGAAAACTTTAGTCATGCTATCCCTATCTCGCACTTATATCAATTCCCTTCAAGAAACGTCACTATTGAGCGTGCATTTGTTGAAGCTCGATTGGTAGTTCTATATCATTCTAAAAAGTGGAGATTCGTCGCGGCGAGCACGTTAGGTTCGTTGCTTTCACAAGTGTGTATATTCGCCTATCGAAAAGACCGGTATATATTAGTTGTTCAGACTTAAGGAATCTGCAAAAGCGAGCTGACACGGTCTTTTTCGAGTACCTTTTTGTTCACGCTAAAAGACCTCTTTCAATACGGTTCTCTATCTGTACCGTCATTTATAGTGACGCCTACATCGAGTCGCGAATGTGTGCATAGGTAAATAATCACGTAAGGATAGTATGATTGCTAATCTTCGTTTCAATTCTAGCTTAATCTGATGAGAAGATATTATTTATTAATTTATAATTGTTTTTCATGAATATTTTTACGAGATTTTTCGCAACTTTAAGAACTCCTTCGGACTTTCTATTTCAGTTTCCCTGTAAAGTCACAAATTGATCGAGGAGCTCTATGATAGCTGGCAGATAGCGTCTTCATTTGAAGGACTCTGATTAAAAGTTTGTCGCGCGAGGAGCCACGCTAAGGCATCGTACTTTTTCTCGGTTATTCCTTTCGAAAGTCACTAATAAATTCTAGTGTCGGCCTTAAATCGGAATTGCATAAATTACGTCGCACTGCATTTTTTCGAAAATATAGTCTCTTTAAAGTTTATTAATACACGGATGCGAGACGTATTCGACTTACTGAACATGTCCTACACTCGTGAACTATGATCATACATACTTTATATATTATATTCGAAGTGTTTGTTGAAACATATACTGAAGATTTGCTCTGAAAAAATTACTGAGAATTTACTTGGTGCTTTATAATAAATTTAGATTAATATATAATTTTGTGGAGTTTGCTATTCAGCTGAGATTATGTTTTTTATCTCATATTAGTATAAAATATGTTTTTATGGATTGCCTCGATCACTTTTATATTATTAGTCTTTGCTTGTTTCGCAATGGAAAACTGGTTTAGTATAGTTTGAACAAAGCTTGGTTCCTGCGGGTGCAATTTTTCTTTATTTTCAATTGTGGCTCGCTCAGGTAATACCTTTGTTCTAGGGAGCCAATTTTATCGTGTTGACTATAATTGAAAAATTAAAGATAGTAATATATTAAATTCGTATTTTTCGGTAAATATATAAATCTCGTACGAAGCGAAAGCGCAAAAAAATAAAGTTAGTTTTTAATCTCGAGAGGAGGTCAGAAAATAAAATTTTTCGTATCCTTATGCCGAGTTTTTTTTAAGACAAGCGAAAGTTACCCGAAACGACGACAATTCTCTAAAAATTGAGAATAAGTATTTTAACGAGGAATATGTTTATTATGATTATATTCGGAACATCAGGTGAGAGCGTTAGCTTTATCTTTTGAAGAAGAGTATTTTAAAAAAACATAGAACTTTTCATCTATATATAATTATTATCTGTAATCATATACATCGTGAATGCGCTTATATTTATAGTCCATCATAAAATTTCACAATCTCGAAAAAAATAACACTTAACAAAGGAACGAAAAAGTGTCTATTTAGCCCATCTCCGAGAAGAAAAAGTTAAGCAGTTTTTGTCACCGTCGATGCGGCGATCAACATGGATCAGATTTGAATATTTAAGACCGAAAATATTCATATTACAATTATTATTTTTATTAGTAACAATCTATGGTCACTTATTTATAATATAGTTGTTACCCACACAAACATACAATTTTTTTAAATCATTTTTAGGTGTCTAAATTAAAAACTAAAGAATAAAAATTGTACTAACAGTATGTGATTGGGGTAAAATATATAGCGAATGCTCTGCTGCGTCGAAGCGAGAAGGCATACGAAAAAAATAGGAGTTTCACATTTTTACTCTCTACGATAATCAGTTTGGAGACAAAATTTGGTTCGCGCTAGAAGCGAGCTTTATTTTCGAAGAAATATAACCACAAAAATATTAAGGGATAAGAAGACTCTAAAGAATTTGAATTATTCATAGATTTAATTTATCTCTAGTCTAATGTGTTATTTATATCATCTATTCGAATTTTCAGTAAATAATTTAGATCGTGGTCCTTAACGCGAGACCTTTTTTTCGCCGAAGAAACCAGAGTAAATTGCTTAAGAATAACAACCAATAAGAGGAATTTTGATATTCAAATAATTAGTTTTATTAGTCCTAAAATACAAGTATCCTACACTAGAAATATCATGTTGATATGATCCTCCGCGCCTTCGAAACGTCATTAATAATTGTGTCCCTTACGGCAAGTCGGTAAACAGTTTCGCGCATAACCGCTTTCAAATACCGTTTTCTTAAGGCCTTAAACCTATCATTAAACCGAGTGCGGTTAGACGCTCATAGACCGTGCACGTCGCTGATCGGGATCTATTATATGCTAGTTCGGAAGAGTTATAAGACGATTTCGAGATATATAATTTCGGACTTAAAAAAATTTATTATGAATTATTTATTTTGTACCTTTATGATGATTGCTAAAGATATTACGCCTTTCGTTCCAATTATAGATTATTAAATAAAGGTGCTCCACTACGAAAGCCATAACTCATCAGTACAAACCGGAGCCATCGTAATCTCAGATTGATAATAATGCCTTACACCGAGACTCGAGAATAGTGATAGATCTATATCGGCCACGTAAGTGCAGGCTCGTACCTCCTCCCACCCCAAACGCTTAATGGAACAAGGCTGACTTCAAGAGGAGTCATGTCGCTAAACATACAATATATATATCTTATCTATGTATATTTATCACTAATGAAAGAAGAGCCTACTTTGAGCTGAGAGGTAGAACTAATATCTTTCAATCTCTGTTTAAAATAAACCTAATAACCTAACTATATAACTGAGGTATTTAATAACCAGCTATTTTTGAGTTTAAGGTATTAATACCTGGTTTAATAAGCGGGAGATAATAAACCGTCGAAGCGAAAAATCGGTATCCGGTTCTTATGCAAGTCGAAATTTCTTTTGGCGCTAGCAGTCGAATCAACTATTTATACTATATATAATATATAATAATATTTACGAATCAAGAATTTCTGTATATATAAAATTTACAACAATTTAATATAGTTTATTTTTACTAAATAATTAAAATGGGAACGGAGTTCAATATTTACCCGAATTTGGAGGTTATTGAGTGAAAGATTAATGAGCATAAAAATAAACTATTGTTTTAAAAGACGAATCTTCCATTGGTTATATTTAAAGATAAAGGAGAATGACTATCTCAGCAACGATTAGTCACTGAATATGTCCTCGACAGAGAATAAGAGTAAAGATATTGAAAGTGGAAGGCTGAGTGGATCGTAGTATTAAAGACTATTCTAAACGAATAGCGCTCGTTCACTAGAGTATTACAACAAGTGAATCTTCGATAATGTGAATATACATATATATTATGTGAAAAATTAGTACTGCGGTAACTTATATATTTGAAAAGAAATCGTTGAGGATTCTGTCTATTGTGAGAAATTCGGAGCTGCAATGCGCGTGTCTATGATAAATAATTCCTTCCTCGAAAAAGTCATAGAACCGGAGCGTAAGAGTACACCATACAGTATTTCCAACCAATGGCTCTCGTATATTCGCACCTGAAATCATGAGGGTTTAGAGACTTCAGCAAGAGCGGACGCGTCGGACTACGCCAGTCTCTTCTATACTGACCATATCTTCCTTTAGACTACAAAACAGAGAACCTACTTGCGAGAAGAAGCATTCTCGTCTGTGCTCTCATACAAACGCACATTATGAGTTACGGTTCTTTTTCTATGTAGAGTGAACGGGGGAGGATGTACGACTAAGAACAGCAAAAGTCTGGTCTGTATAATAGAGAGCGAAATTAAAATGCTTTTTAAAGAGATCTGTTTGATCCGACTCACAAATACTACCTTAGCACATTTTCGCACCTATAAAAATCATACCATTAAGCATTAGATTTGCTCAAATAAGACTGTATAGACAACACGATAGGGGCTCCTTGCAAGCAAGAAATCTTTTAATTATAGCGTGATATGTAGACACATATGAAAATAAGCGCGAAATATATCGAACCTAAAAACAAAAAGCGAACGCGAGATCGAGAAGAGAAGTAGTTTATTCTTGGAAAAAGCTAGGAATATGCTTAGAAGTGGACGTGTTTATTAATAAAACACTCTCTCACAATAAACAAGGCGGCTCGTTCCTGAAATTATAGTTACACTTCATGAATAGACTGACCAGTATTTTTTTCTTCGAAATATTTAAATCTGGGAAAACTATTCAGGCTCTAGGGTTAACTCATTTTTTTAGCAAAAAAGTTACTCGCCGAAATACTATAATCTCTACCAATATATGGCCAATAATACATAAATCAACTCAAAACAAACTTTCTACGCATAAGAGTGCCCATAAAAGGCTCAAGTGGATAATTATTAGGATCTCGCTTTCTAAGTAGAAAATAAGCGCGATTTAGCCTCATCTATAAACAAAGGGCCTCTGAAGAAGAGGATTCAGTTTATTCTATGGAAGCTCGGGAGCAGACCGAGGCAACGCGATGTGGTTTCACAAAGTTCTTTCACCACAAACAACGCTCGTCATCTTCGAATTTAAATTAACATCAATCGCGAATGCTGTTATTCGATATTTTATGGAATCGTCGTCCACTTCACGTGAGTACTTATTATTTTGTAAAATATATTGGCCTAAATGATTATTTTATAGTTTGATGTAAATTATTTTTTAACTATAAGTGAATATATAAATTGATTACGTTTAGATTTAAAATAACTTAAGATGAAACTGAGCCGAGATGACTATAAACGACGTTCCGAAGATGAAGAGTCATGATTGTTTTTGAAGATGGAGCTGAGTGGACAATGTTTCGTAAAGTCTCTCAAGAAACCGGCACCTTTTCTAATTAAATAATTAACTTATCTCAATCGAGCGAAATCGGTTTTTTCCGAGAATTTAGTAGAATCTTGGCCTGCGTATAAACTATTTTCTTGAAAAGACTTTCCTTTATTAAGTTGATCAGAAAGATTAAAATTAATTCAAGTGAAAATATTAAATCGATTATCAGATAGTGTCTGTTTAACTAACAAAATTCATATGAATAAATATAAGCCATGACTATAAAATAGCGATCTCATCATCATTGATAAATTAGCGAGTAAAGTTTAATTTTGGGCACCCGGAATGAGTGAAATCTAATGTGTAATGTTTTGGTTTGTATCAACGTAAGTGTCTCAAAAAACACCGCCAAATACCTAATCTGAACAGATAATATTATTAATTTACTGATGCATCCGCGACAATAAATGGAGACATTTATAATATCGATCTTTTACGGAAAATACTTGGCCTTAAGTAAAACTTTTTAAAAAATGATAATAGAACTGAAACGCTATAATTTATTTTAATAATATAAATCGTTTTAAATTTACGATATAATCCACAATAAGATTTGAGTAAAAACAATCGTGTCACAAATCATATCATCTAACGCTTATAATATTATTCTACTCAAGACGCAAGATCTACGAGAGCTGCATATGATCATCTATTAGATTAAACGCACGAAAGCTGTCAACGGAGAAAGGAGAAGTAACAACGCTCGTTTCCGAATCTTCAATTAGACTTCAAATCGGAAATGCGGTTCGAATTTAACAGGAAACTAGTACGTCGAGCCTCGTGATTACATTTATAAATTATGATGCACCTATAAGATTGTTATGTATATATGATATTATATAAGAATTAATTGTTATACTAAGTGAAAAATAAGTCTGGTCTATATTGTTATATTAAATATTTTAGCGCATAAGTACGATGAGACCGATGACTAGTAAAAAGAATCGTTATATACAAAAATCACACTGTGGAGAGACTGAAGCGACGTGAATAATACTATAGAGATATAGTATATTTTATAGTACTCCGGCTCGTTTTATTACACTTAAATGTAATTTTAATATCTACGTAAACATTTATATTCACTTTAAGTTAAAATATAATAATCTTTTAAATCATAACATAAATAACATTTAGGCCAAATAATTTATTAGTCAAAAATATATAGAGTTATACACGAGGGATCGACGAGGTTCCTAAAATCTGCAAAACCGCATTTCGCGACTTTAGACAATAGTTTATAATGATAAAATTACAGAGATAAAACCGGAGAGAGTTGTATATTACTTATCATTATTCTGTTATAGTTCGCGAATTTTTTCAATAGTCTGACTTTACGGCTCTTATATATATACTTGTCTTAGAATATAAAAAATAAGATTATTAATTTTAGACTATTTGTATTTATACATTTTTTTGATTTTTTCACTATTATAAAAAACATTTAATTATTATATAAATATTTTAACACTTGATAGAAACTTTATTATCAAAATAAATTTACTAGGCCAAAATTTCCTATAATCGAATAAACTACATCATTTTTATCGTCACGCATTGAAGTTATTATTATATAATCACATAGGCGGATGTTTTTGAGAACACTTTACGAACACGTCCTTATCACATCGTGTATAAGTTTATCAGATTCCGCGCAAAAAATATATTCTATCTCTCCATCTCGACCAAATAATTGAGCCCAAACATCTATCACGCGCAACAAAGCTATTTTTTCAGTAGTTGATATATGGCTTATTATTAAACATAAACAACAAAATTTGTACGAACATATGAGCCATCTATTCCTTAAAATTAATTTAAAAATCTTCTAACACTTAAGAACCTTTTCAAATCTACGTATAAACCAAGGCCAAGATTATCTCGTGAACATATAGAAAACGCTCATAGTCGGAGCCTCGATTGACCGATCTGAGAGTATTAAATTAGAAAAGCGTGCGTTTATACTTTTATGTAATATGACTTACGACAACATGTCCACACTAAATATACAGCTCAAACATCAAAAAAAATCTGAACTACTACAAAATATAATTAAGAAACATACCTATTTTATAACGATACAATAAAGAGGAAGCTCATTTCATTCAGTATTATAAAATTTTATACACGTAACATTATTAATTATTCACCTTTCAGTATAATAATCATTTAAATCTAAAAAACATACATATATAACATTTAGGCAATTTTTTCAAAAAATAGTTACACGAGGCGACGACGAGTTCCTAAAATCGAAAACCGCATTTCGCGATTGAAGTTAATTTTAATTAGAAATAAAAGAAGCGTAAAAATAGAATAATAAATTGAAAATAAAGACTCAAGTGAAACACACACAGAGAGAGAACTAATAACTATATAGCACTACACTTACACAAATATAAAACATGAAACTACTCTATACTTACACGAGAGAGAATAGAGAGATAAATATTATATTATATATATAGTAATAACAGAGTACGAACATAAAAATCAAAATTAACACACGACTATCCTATTTAATCTGAGCCATTGAGCAAAATTTTTGGGGCCCATTACTGCGTAAATTCTGTTTGAAAGTTGTTTGTTTTGTCCCTTATTTTTATACATCTTTTATAATCTTTTTGGTAGCGAAAAAAAACTTTTTTTTACAAGAGAATAGTTAACCCAGAAGCCGTTAGAAAACAAAATCAGCTTAATAAATGATTTGGTCGCGCGAGATTAGAAAGATTTAATATTTAATTCAGGATAAACGCGCCTTGTTCTTGAAGTAAAAAGAGTGTCAATTAAATACGACCGTCACCACATATCACAGCACCTCCAACTTTTAGAACACTCAAACCTTCTATTACTCAATATATCGTCGGTCGCTTTATTTGTATTAAATTCATCCGTTGAATCATCTACATAGGTTATTTAGACTATAAAAAAATAGATTCATTTATTATAAAACACAAAATACAGAATATTTCTTACATTTTTAAGATGATTATACACATCTTATTCTAATCAACTATATCAACAAAAATTATGTGTAAACTATTGTACATTAAAATATTTTTGATGGGGAGTAAAAGAGAAACATTAGAGTCATTAGTCTAAATAAGATTTTTAACTTTTACTATGCAAACGACTCCGACTATTTGCGTTTCTTGGTCACGAGACCCTCAAGTTACCTCAATTTTAGGGCTTCTATGAGCTAAGAAGATCCGTAACACTCATTCATTTATGAGACCTTATTGATAAATAAATTGTTTTTGTATGACGAAATTTCACATTATATCTCGCCAAGAGTGGCTGCTTTATCACAAGAGGGTAAAATTTTAAAAAATTCCAAAAAAAAAAGTTTTTTTAGTCATGAAGTATGATCGCATTGTGCGCCATAAGACGCAAAGATCGCTACACCTCTTGAAGTTCCAAAACTCTTTACTCTTAGCTATTAGTGACAAAGAAACTTCTATTGGACGAAGGTGCTCAATTATGAAAAGTGAGTGACTCTGGACAGACAGCACTACTGGCCTCTAGTAAATGATCTTGAGAGAATTATTTAAAACATCAACTCCATCCACTTCTAGCGCCTCCATTCCAAAAATATATTGATCTTATTGTAACCTTTTCAAAAATTAGTTTCTTACCGGAGACGATAATTTTCTAAAATTGAAAAATTATTTCACTAACGAAGATTAATTTTAATACAGAAACGCGCATGTGTTTCTCGAAGGATTTTTAAAACATCGTCCATCACCTCCACTTTCAACATATACTGGTCTTCTCTTCTTCGGCGTTTCGCATCTTTTATAGTTCATCTCGCTTATCTTAAATATAAAAAAATGGAAGTCGTTTTTTTTTTACACTCTGTTTTTTAATATTTTTTATTCAATCTAATTGGTAATACTTTAACCGAACTCTAATTTAAAATATTGATCTCGACTGCTAGCGCAAAAAATAATTTCGATTGCGAAACGACGATTTTCGCGTTCGCGTTTATCCCATTACCAGGACCGTAACTCAAAGCGGGTGGTTTTTAAACTAGAGATGAAGATTGTTCTCTCTGCCAAAGTGCTTCTCTTTCATAGTTGATTAAATACATAAATATATACATGTATAGTAGCGACGCTCCTCTTGAAGTTCAAGCTTGTCCATTAAGCGTTGGTGGGGGAGGCGAGCCTGCACTATGGCAGACAGATCATCACTTCTGCGGCGGTTTGGATTATTTCAATCGGTACGATTGCTCCGTTTGCGAGTTGCTTTCGGGTGACACTTTAATATCATGATAGGGAAACGAGGCGATTTTCTTTAGCAATCTCAAAGAAAAAAATTCATAAAATTTTTTTAAGTCGAAATTATATTTCGAAATTCGCACTTAGACCTTCGACTTATATTAATTCCCGATCAGGCGTCACTATATGACGTCATAATCGGTTTAATGATAGTTTAGGCTTAAGAAAATGGTATTTGAAAGCGTTTAGCGACTTTTCCGATTCCGTAAGGGACACAATATTATATTGACGTTTCGAAGGGGATATTAAACAAAATTCGTATGATGATAATTAAATATTAGGACTAAGAAAAATTATATTGAATATCAATTCTTTATTGACTTTGTTTTCTTAACTATTTTTTTGGGTTTTCTTCGGAAAAAAAAGCTCGCTTAAGGAACGAAATTAAATTAAACAAAATTCGTATGATGATAAATAAATATTAGGACTAAGAAAAATTAAATTAAATATCAATTCTTTATAGACTTTCTTTCCTTAACTATTTTTTTTGGATTTCTTCGAAAAAAAGCTCGCTTAGGGAACGAAAAATTAATTTTGCACCATATCCCGAGAAGTAAAAAGTAACGTTATTTTCGTGCTTTTGCTTCGCGCGAGATTCGTATATTTACCGAATAATAATAATTTAGTACAATTTTTATTTTATTTTTAATTTAGACACCCTAAAAAATGATTTAAAAAAGAAAATGGTATTTTATGGGAAACTAAATTAAAAAAGGAATAATTACAATAAAAAAATGTAATAAATTAATATTTTTCGGTAAATATACAAATCTTGCGAGAAGCCAAAGCACGAAATAACGTTACTTTTTACTTCTCGGGAGATGGTGCTAAATAAATTTTTCGTTCCTTAAGTGTTTTTTTTCGAGGGATGTGAAATTTTAGATTTGACTATAAAAAAGCGATCGCCGAAGAAGAGAGGTCAGTATATTTTTAAAGTGGAGCTGAGTGGACGTGTTTTAAAACTCTCTCAAGAAACAACGCGCGTTTCCGTATCAAAATTAAATTCCGAAATACTGTTTTCAATTTTAGGAAATCGTCGTTTCGGGTAACTTCTCGCTTGTCTTAAAAAAAACTCGCTTAAGGAACGAAAAATTTATTTTGCACCTTCTCCCGAGAATTAAAAAGTAACGTTATTTTTCACGCTTTCGCTTCGCACGAGATTCATATATTTACCGAAAAATAATAATTTATTATTACTATTTTTAATTTTTTCAATTTAGTCACACTAAAAAATGATTTAATGAAGAAGACGGTATTTAATGGGAGGCTAAATTAAAAAAAGAAAAATTGCACTGTTGGACCCAGTATAGTGAGGTTTCTTTTAAAACTGATATAAATCGAAGATCTAAGTGGTAAAATCTAAAAACTCCCAAAGAAAATTATATACAAAATTTTTTTAAGTCAAATTATTTTCGGAATTTTGCATTTAAGAACTTCGCTTATAACTAGTTCCGATGAGGCGCTCACTATATGAGTCATAATCGGTTGAAGATACTTTAACTTACAAAATAGTACTCGAAAGCGTTCAGCCGCTTTTTGCGATTCCCTTAAGGCGACACTATATTATAGTGACTTTTTCGAGGGAACCAGAAAATAATAATTAACGTGCTCGGGCGACAACTTTTTAGGGATAAACTATCGCTTCAACCCGATATAGTGACGTCAGGAAGGGAACTGATATAAGTCGAAGGTCTAAGTGCGAAAATCTAAAAAAATTCATGAAAAAATAATAATAATATTTCACAAAAATTTTTTTAAGTTACGGAATTTAGCACATAGACCTTGACTTATATTATTCACGATGAGGCGTCATATATGACGTCATACATCGGCTTTGAAGATACTTTAAGCTAAAAAATGGTACTCGAAAGCGTTCAGCCGCTTTTGCGATTCCCTAAGGCGACCACAATTTATAGTGACCTTTTCGAACGGAACCGAGAACGATAACCGTCTCGCGCGACAAATACTTTTTAGGGATAAAACTATCGATGTTTTTCCGATTATTGAACGTTTCGAAGGGAATTGATATAAGTCGAAGGGAACTGATATAAGTCCGAAGGTCTAAGTAGAGTCGAATGGTCAAGTGCTAATCGAAGGCTAATGCTAAGTCGTAGGTCTATAGTATCAGTCAAGGTCAAGTCATAATTTGAAGGTCTAAGTTACGTCGAAGGTCTAAGTATAAGTCGTCGAAGGTTTAAGTGCTAAGTCGAAGTCTAAGTGTTAAGTCGAAGGTCAAGTGCTAAGTCGAAGGTCTAAGTGCTAAGTCGAAGGTCTAATTGTGTGTAAGTCGAAGGTCTAAGTGCTGAGTCGAAGGTCTAAATATATAGTCGAAGTCTAAGTAACAGTCGAAGGTCTAAGTGTGAGTCGAAGGTCTAAATATAGTCGAAGGTCCAAGTGTTAAAAATAAAAATCTCAAAGGAAATGTATTTTCACAAAATTCTTTTAAAGTCAAAGTTATTTTTCGGAAATTTGCACTTAGACTTCGACTTTTACCAGTTCCTAAGCGACGTCACTATATTGACGTCATATCGGTTGAGCGATAGTTCGATGCGAAGAAAAGTGGTATTTGAAAGCGTTCAGTCGCTTTCGCGATTCCCGTAAGGCGAACACGATATTATCAGTGACGTTTCGAAGGGAACACGAAAAACGACTAACAGTGATCGGGGCGGACCACCTTTTAGGTATAACAAACTATGGCTTCAACCCGCATATAATGGCTCTTTCGAAGGTAACTGAATATAAAGTCGAAGGTCTAAATTGCGAATTAAAAAAAATTCTTAAAGATAACAAATTCAAAAAATATTAGTCGAAATTATTTTTCGGAATTGATAGTACCTTTTAGCTATTATCCACTCTGGAATTCTGACTTACTTCATGCGGCATTTATAACGAAGTGTTATAGCTACTGAGGAGCGGAGTTATTAAGAGATGAAGCAATTGGTGCAATCAATTTCTGACAGTGCCAAGTCGAGTGTGGACGTCTCCTCTATTATTAACCGTGATTGCTCGTGCTTTTCCTTCGCGCGATAATTGAACATATTTTCTTTGGAAACCACGGCTTCATTGCTTTTGGCGTGTTTTAGAAACACTGACTGGTTGATTAACTTTTCTTGACAAATGACTGATTGGAGGAGTAATTCTTTCGATCAATCTATAATATCATATGAGGTGATTTTAAAAAAAATTTTAAATGGTATCTCAAAAATAAATCATATTATTTTTCGAGTAGACAAAAACAAGTTATACTTTAAAAAATTAATTTTTGTAAAAAACTTTTTTATTTGCAAAAAAAACTGTTTTTATTATAACTCCCCTTTAATTCTTCGTAATTATTTTGAAAAAAACTAATATAAATTTAATTTCTAATTTTTAGCTCATAGGCTCTGAATAAATAAGTTTTTTTTCCTTTTTTCTTAGATTCTTTTGGAGGTTTTCGCCTTCAAACTCGCGGCGATTTTCTCCGAAATCAAGCCACGTTTATATTTTTTGAAGGAGGTAATTGATATTTACTGGAACATTTATTAAAATATTTTTATCCTTTTTTTGGAAAAATAATACTGCTTTTCATTTTTTACAATATTTTGATAATGTAATATAATATCTATGCGTGTGTATAATTCACGGTACTGTATGAAATAATAAAAAGAGTGCAAGGCGTAATGATAAAATTTATCCTCGAATGTTTTTATTATTAAAGAAGAATGTACATTCATTTTTATTATATATTTCCTCGACTAATAATATCCTTTATTCGTGTTTTTCTTTAGACTAGTTCTGATTCTGAGCATCATGGCATCTACAACGAACCGAGAAATCATCGAACTGCCTTCAACGGAAAGAAAATTTCGAAAACTCGAATCAGCAAGCTCTCACGACGGAACGAAACGTCGCAGCTTTACCGATAAACTTTTTGGCAAACTCCTCTCGTACGCGGAGAAAAATACGAGCAACTACCACCACTGTAACAACCGTTTAAAAACATCGAGGAACGCCGGAAGTAAATCAGTTTTTTATCGAGACTACATTCAAAGAAGCTCGCCTTCCGGCGGTGCCGAGTTGTTCACGGATCCCGGTCTGAGAAAGGCGTATTGCGTCGTGACACCACATCCCTCCATCCCGGACGTAGTCTTCGAAAAGGCTGGAAGCGGCACCTCCCGACATCCATCGATGTATAAATTAACGCCGATCTCAGATAACCAACACGAGGAATCAAAGTTTACGTCAGCGCGACCTTCGTATTTCGACGCTGTCAAAATTAGCGACAGCGATGTGAAAGAATATAGCCCCTATTCCCCACAAATACAGGAAGAAGATATGAAATCGGCCATTCTTTTGGACGCAAGGGTGACTAATATAGAAAAGGTGATGGAAGAGCTCTTAGACAGCTCTCGCGTGAATAGGCGTGAATATAAGAACAAAAATAAATCTCGGGAAGCTCCCAGCATGGATCAAAATATAAACAGAGTTCTTTCCCCCCCAGCCGCCACTCTTACCGTTACAGCGACTGTCACTGGCAATGGCACCGCTACTGCCTCTTCAAATTCATATCCTCGACACATTCCCGTTAAATTTGATCCTCGTACTACACCTTGCACGGTCGGAGAAACTTTTTCACTCCCCGAAGACGGTTTACAGTCTGCCGCAAAAGGAAAACTCGTAAGGGAAATAAATAGCGAATCATCGCCCGGAAAAAGAAAAATGGAGTCTTTAGCGGCCAATTCTAGGAAGAAGTCTCTCAAAAAAATAAAGAAAACTTCAGCGACAAAAAGTAAAAAAGTCCGTTATAAAAATGACAAGAACAACGCTTTCAACAACGTGACAACATCATCACTACTATCGTCTTTCAAAATCCCACGCTTGGTCGAAAGATCTTTCGAGAAGTGCCCTAATAGTACTTTCTACGAGAATATTAACAACAGCAGCAGAGCTTCACCTTACGCGATTCATACATTCCTCAAAAATCCTTCACGCGCGAAGAGTATTGGTGAAAATTACAGCAGCAGAAGCGATCCTTACACGGATAGGAGATCGCCGTGCGCGATCCCTCCGATGATCGAAAACCGCTCTACCTATTATCGAAATATTAATAAAGGCTATTGGAAATGAGACTATATAGAAAAATCAACCGACAATCATAAGTATAATCGTCGGAGAGAAAAAGGTGGCAGAGGATTGAAACGGCACCTCGACGAATACAAAGGTTATAGGAGTGCCGGGGTTGCATCAGTTTTGCACCGTGATTCCCGACGAATTCAAAGGCTAGGCTATAGGTGTGCCAGAGTTAAATCAGTTTTGCACCATGATTCCCGTAAAAGAAGCTCGCCTCATAACGGTGCAAAGTTAAATGAGGTCGCGAACCTCGGCCTGAGGAGAAAATCGCGCGACGCTATTTAAGAGCTGTAAAAATTGATAATTTTATTTATTTGTATACACGTACAAAATATATATTTATTTAAATAATCTACAAATTTATATTTATTCTAATGGCGATTTTACTTTCCATTAGTAAAAATAAAGATGATTTATAATGTAATTATATACATATCTATATAAAAATTTGTCTTCGATTTCAATTCATAGAGTGTAACGGTATCGTAAAATTAAAAGCAGCTGGAGAGTGCTTAGACGCCCTTCTTTAATTTTAGGGGTGTCGGGCCTTCTAAAGAACACTTAAAATTAACTTGAAAAAATCTCAAGGGTTACTTCCCCCTTACGCTCCCATCGTGGCACGAAATAAAGTTACTTTCGACTTCTCGGGAGATGGGACGAAATAACTTTTTCGTTCCCTAAGCGAGTTTTTCTCGAGAAAACAAAAAAAATAATTTCGGAATCTAGGACTTCGAGTAACCGAGAAAGGTTAAGCGTGTTTTGACGAAGTAATAGATCGAACCCGCGGTCGCCTTTCGCGATCCGTCGATCATTTTTTCGAAGTGGCTTCGGATATCGTAAAACTAAAAGTAACTGGAGAGTGCTTAGATGCCCCTCGTTACTTTCCGGGGTGTCGGGTCTTCTAAAGAACGCTTTGAAAATTAACGTGAAAAAATCTCAAGGGTTCCTTCCCTCTTACGCTCCGATCGGGGCACGAAATAACGTTACTTTCGACTTCTCAGTAGATGGGCAAAATAAAATTTTCGTTCCCTAAGCGAGATTTTCTCGTGAAAACTATAAAAATAATTACGGAATTTAGGACTTCGAGTAACCGAGTAAGGTTAAGCGTGTTTTAACGAAGTAATAGATCGAAACTGCGGTTGCCTTTCGCGACCCGTCGATCATTTTTTCGAAGCGGCTTCGGATATCCTAAAACTAAAAGCTGCTGAAGAGTGCTTATACGCCCCTCGTTACTTTCAAGGGGTGTTGGACCTTCTAAAGAACGCTTTGAAATTAAAGTGAAAAAATCTCAACTTCTCAGCTTAATCTTCAGGAAACAAAACTTCGACGTTTAATTCTGCCAGGAATACGTTATTTTTTGAACGGTGCGAATTGTTGTTTCTTAATTTGTCATCATAATGTATTTTTTTTTAATTTTTCTTCATTTAATTACCAGTAATTAGATAATAAATAACGAAATTATTATCTCTCTAAATAATTTTTTTATTAAATTATCTATTTTATTATTATATTTGAATTTCAAAACGAAAATTAAATCTTATATATAATCTAGTTTTTACCCATTGCGCATCAATTGGTCTCACCGATGTGTGAAGATTAGGGAGAGACCAACACGCGTCGAGACAGTTAGTCGTACGACAGCGGTGGGCGAGCTTAAAGCAATTCTTTTGATAAATCAATTTCTACGAAGAATTTGGATTGGGGAGCCGAAAACGAGTAATACGCGATGTCAGGAATTTGTCATATAATGTATAAGAAAATTCGATTCGAAGTGACTCTCGAAGAAATAACGAGGTTTGCTCAAAGGCATCGCCCTATTTTTGAACAAGCGAGGCCTTTGGATCCTGTTAATGGCCCGCCCTTATTTCACACTGAAAACTCTGATAGGAGCAATGATGAATCGATCAAAATAACGCTCAATGAACCGAGTTATAATAATCCGATCGCCACTAACAGCAACCGCAATATCGAAAACCATACCGAAAATTATCCTAACGACCGTCCTATTATTGCTGATCTACGCTCCGAAGAAACTACGCCTCTCTTTAAACCCAACAAAGCCTCGTTGTCGTCGTCGTCGTCATTATCAGAGGCCGAAACGCTTCTTTCTAAAGATTCGCGATCTCGAGAAGCTCAAATTCATGTTGTTTTCGAGAAAATGATTTGCAAAGTTTGCTTGGACAAAGACACGGAAATCGCATTTTTACCTTGTAGACACTTGATGACTTGCTCTTCGTGCGCACCGGCCCTCACCTTGTGTCCGTACTGTAGGGAATCTATAAAAGCCACCATTAAACCAATCTTCGCCTGAGATTTATCGATATTTTATACGTATATATAAATATATTTATCTTTATCAAATTGTATCTTCTTCTTCTATCGTCTATTATTGTTAACGATAAAGATTCCTTTTCAATTAAATAACATTATTAATTGATTAAATTTTTTATATTTTATTTTAAATCTTTTGATTTTCCTTAGGTACACCTGTTTCGCACTTATATCTTCGACTTATATCAGTTCCCTTTGAAACTTCACTACATTAATTATGAACAAAGAAAACAAAACAATAATATAATATGTCATCCGTAATTATTTATTTATTTTGGTTTTCTTAAAAAAAAGCTCGCTAAAGGAACGAAAAAATAATTTTGCACCATCTCCCGAGAGTTAAAAAGTAACGTTATTTCGTGCTTTCGCTTCGCGCCAGATTCATATATTTACCGAAAAAAAATAATTTACTTCAATTTTTATTTTATTTTTAATTTAGTCACCTTAAAAATGATTTAATAAAGAAAATGGTATTCTATGGGACACTAAATTAAAAAAAAGAATAATTTCATTAAAAAATTAAAATAAATTAATATTTTTCGGCAAATATTCAAATCTCGCGCAAGGCGAAAGCACAAAATAACGTTAATTTTTACTTCTCAGGAGATGGTGCAAAATAAATTTTTTGTTCCTTAAGCGTTTTTTTTCGTAATTATTATTTTCTGTTTTCCTCGAAAAAAAAACTCGCTTAAGAAACGAAAAATTTATTTTTACACCATCTCCCGAGAAGTAAAAAGTAACGTTATTTCGTTTTCTGATCGAAGCGCGAGGGGGTACCCTTAAGATTTTTTTTAAGTTAATTTTTAAAGTGTACTCTATATATTATTATTTCTTATAGTTTAGTCTCCCTTAAATTCAATCTTCTTCGATAAATAATTTTTTAGAGTTAACTAAACTGAAAAAAAATTAAAAAAAACACACGACTCCAAATTTCTCTCTGAAACGTCGTGTTTACATACTGACGTTTCGCGATGAACTTCCATTTATTTTACCCTAGATAAGATGGGGAACATGGCTTTGGCCCAAATTTGTGTCAAAACCACCTATTGGGAACATGGCACAAATTTGTGTCAAAACCCCCTATTGGGAACATGGCACAAATTTGTGTCAAAACCCCCTATTGGGAACATGGCACAAATTTGTGTCAAAACCCCCTATTGGGAACATGGCACAAATTTGTGTCAAAACCCCTATTGGGAACATGGCACAAATTTGTGTCAAAACCCCCTATTGGGAACATGGCACAAATTTGTGTCAAAACCCTCTATTGGGAACATGGAACAAAGTTGTGTCAAAACCCCCTATTGGGAACATGACACAAAGTTGTGTCAAAACCCCCTATTGGGAACAAGGCACAAAATTGGCACATAAATTTTTAGGTAATAAAGGGATTTGTGCCAATTTTTTGCACAAAATTGTGTACCAGTGCTGAGACCATTTAGTTGGTTCCCGTTAGATGGCACAATTTTTTTTCTCAATATTTTTACATGTGCTACATATAGGGCACAATAAATTTAGTTTATTGAATTATCTTTATATTTTTATTATTATCTATATATATTATTGTTAATTTATTTGTATTTCAAAATAAAAGTTAAATCTTATATAATATAATCTTTTTTATCCGTAGCGTATCAGTCGGTTGCGCCGATGTGTGAGGTTTAAGAAGAAGTGACCAACACACGTAAAGAGATTTGTATTTCAAAATAAAAGTTAAATCTTATATGAATATAATTTTTTTTCCCCGTGCCACATCAGTCGGTTGCGCGATGTGTGAGATTTTAAAGGAAGAAGTGACCACACACTAAATATATGTATACGTAATATATATAATATATATATATATATATATATATATATTATATATATATTATAATATATAAATATATAATATATATACATAATATATATCAACACGTAAAATATATTATATATATATATATATATATATATATATATATATATATATATATGGGGCTGAAAATTAACATTTTTATAGTCCGTACGACGTTTTAACTTCTCTTTAAATTTCATTATGTTGCTTTCAGCAGGTAGCAAGAAAACAAGCATCAAAAATACCGATTTCAGGAACAATATAATAAGGTGGTGGCACAAAAAACCGTTTCCTTTATTATGGGTTTGTGCCAAAAATTTTAATTGATTGTTCCCTTTAGAAATTTTTTCCACCAGAAATAAAAAAAAGGGAATTTAGGCCGTAAACTAGCATGTTTACAGTGAAATTGCATTTACCTATGACCTTTATTTTTTTTCTACGAATTTTAAAAATTCACAAGGTAACGTTCCTTTTAGTGCGATTCTATTATGCCTTTTGGCACAAATTTGATCTTCTTGTTACCTTTATTAGCAAAGAATTTAGGCCGGAAATTTCCCGGTGAAAGATGGTATATTGATAGGCTTATATTTCAAAAGGGAACCCTCTCACGCATCGTTCGGGCACGAAATAACGTTACTTTTTAATTCTCGGGAGATGGTGCAAACTAAATTTTTCGTTACTTAAGCGAGCTGTTTTCGAGGGAAACTAAAAAATTATTTACGGAATCTAAGTCTATAAAGAATTGATATTCAGGTATTCACATATTGTATAATTGTTTTTTTTCTTTGTTTTTAATTTTTCTTAGTCTCATTAATAAATTATCAGCACACGAAACAACAGTATCGCGATTTTTTTTTTTTTTTGTTTTTTTTTTTTTTAAAAAACCTCAGTTACCTCCATAAATTATTTATCATAGAAACCTGGTTTTAAGGGAGACTAATTTATAAGAAAAATAATATAATAGCCATTTTATTTTTTTTTCTCAAAAACTACGATAGCTACAAGAAAACTAATAACATTCGTGGAATCAGCGTAAGATAATTGTTCTAAAAATGTCAAAAAAATTTTTTTTTTTTTGGGGCTATTTTATTTTTTTTCTCGAAAACTACGTTAGCTACAAGAAAACTAATAACATTCGTGGAATCAGGGTAAGATAATTGTTCTAAAAATGGCAAAAAAAATTTTTTGATTTCTTGGGGCTATTTTATTTTTTTTCTCGAAAACTACGATAGCTACAAGAAAACTAATAACATTCGTGGAATCAGCGTAAGAAAATTGTTCTAAAAATGGCAAAAAAATTTTTTTGGATTTTTTGGGGCTTTTTTATTTTTTTTCTCAAAAACTACGATAGCTACAAGAAAACTAATAACATTCGTGGAATTAGCGTAAGAAAATTGTTCTAAAAATGAAAAACAAATTTTTGGAACTTTTGCGGATATTTTATTTTATGAAAAACATACCGATAGCTACAAGAAAACTAATAACATTCGTGGAATCAGCGTAAGAAAATTGTTCTGAGAATGGCAAAAATTTTTTTTTGTTTTTTTGGGGCTATTTTATTTTTTTTCTCAAAAACTACGATAGGTACAAGAAAACTAATAACATTCGTGGAATCAACGTAAGAAAATTGTTCAAAAAATGGAAAAAAAAATTTTGTTTTTTTTTGGGGATATTTTATTTTTTTTCTCGAAAACTACGATAGCTACAAGAAAACTAATAACATTCGTGGAATCAGCGTGAAATATTTGTTCTAAATATGGCAAAAATAAATTATTTTGGTTTTTTGTGGCTATTTTATTTTTTTTCTCAAAAACTACGTTAGCTACAAGAAAACTAATAACATTCGTGGAATCAGCGTAAGAAAATTGTTCTAAAAATGAAAAAAAAAAATTTGATTTTTTTTTGGATATTTCATTTTTTTTCTCGAAAACTACGATAGCTACAAGAAAACTAATAACATTCGTGGAATCAGCGTAAGAAAATTGTTCTAATAATTGCAAAAAATTTTTTTGGATTTTTTGGGGCTATTTTATTTTTTTTTCTCTAAAACTACGATAGCTACAAGAAAACTAATAACACTCGTGGAATCAGCGTAAGATAGTTGTTCTGAAAATATGAAAATTTGTTTTTGGATTTTTTTGGTTATTTATTTTATTTTCTCGAAAACTACGATAGGTACAAGGAAACTGTTGTTTTTCCATTTTAAAAACAAATTTCTTACGCTGATTCCAAAAAGGTTATTAATTTTTTTTGTAGCTATCGTAGTTTTCGAGAAAAAAAATAAATAACCAAAAAAATCAAAAAAATTTTTTTTCCATTTTTAGAACAAATATCTTACGCTGATTCCACGAATGTTATTAGTTTTCTTGTAGCTATCGTAGTTTTCGAGTTTTTTTTGCAAATTTTTTATTCTTAGACCTTCGACTTATATCTCTGACTGTTCGTTCGTTTGTTTGTTGAACTAATATAAGTCGAAAGTCTAAGTGCAAATTCCGAAAAATGATTTCGACTTAAAGTTTTTTGGGAAATTATTTTCTCTGTGATTTTTTAGATTTTCACACTTAGACCCTTGACTTATATCAGTTCCCGTTGAGACGTCACTATATGGGGTTGAAAAGATAGTTTATAACTTAAAAGGTGTTGCGCGATCAAGTTAGATCGTTTTTCGGTTCCCTTCGAAACGTCACTATAGTATAGTGTCGCCTTACGGGAATCGCAAAAGCGGCTGAACGCTTTCAAATACCAGTTACCTAAGCTAAAACTATCTTCAATCCGATTATGACGTCATATAGTAACGCCTGTTCGGGAACTGATATAAGTCGAAGGTCTAAGTGCAAATTCCGAAAAATAATTTGGACTTAAAAAATTTTGTGAATTATTTTCTTTGAGAAATTTTAGATTTTAGCACTTAGACCTTCGACTTATACTTAGACCTTCGACTTATACTTAGACCTTCGACTTATACTTAGACCTTCGACTTAGCACTTAGACCTTCGATTTAGCACTTAGACCTTCGATTTAGCATTTAGACCTTCGACTTAGCACTTAGTCCTTCGACTTAGCACTTAGACCTTCGACTTAGCACTTTGACCTTCGACTTATACCTAGACCTTCGACTTATACTTAGACCTTCGACTTAGCACTTAGACCTTCGACTTAGCACTTAGACCTTCGACTTAGCACTTAGACCTTCGACTTAGCACTTAGACCTTCGACTTATACTTAGACCTTCGACTTATACTTAGACCTTCGACTTATACTTAGACCTTCGACTTATACTTAGACCTTCGACTTATACTTAGACCTTCGACTTATACTTAGACCTTCGATTTAGCACTTTATTTTTTGCACTTAGACGTTCGACTTATACTTAGACCTTCGACTTATACTTAGACCAATCAAAAAATTTTTTTTCCATTTTTAGAACAAATATCTTACGCTGATTCCACGAATGTTATTTGTTTTCTTGTAGCTATCGTAGTTTTAGATTTTTGCACTTAGACCTTCGACTTATATCTCTGACCGTTCGTTCGTTTGTTTGTTGAACTAATATAAGTCGAAAGTCTAAGTGCAAATTCCGAAAAATGATTTCGACTTAAAGTTTTTTGGGAAATTATTTTCTCTGTAATTTTTTAGATTTTCGCACTTAGACCTTTGACTTATATCAGTTCCCGTTGAGACGTCCCTATATGGGGTTGAAGTGATAGTTTATACCTTAAAAGGTGTTGCGCGATCAAGTTAGATCGTTTTTCGGTTCCCTTCGAAACGTCACTATAGTATAGTGTCGCCTTACGGGAATCGCAAAAGCGGCTGAACGCTTTCAAATGCCACTTTTTAGTGTATAAACTCGCTTCAACTCGATATAGTGACGTTTCAACGGGAACCGATTTAAGTCGAAGGTCTAAGTGTGAAAATCTAAAAAATCACAAAGAAAATATTTCCCCCGATAATTTTCGTTCATTTTTTTTTCTGGACTTGTGCACTTAGACCTTCGACTTATATTTGTCCCCGATGAGCGCGTCAATATATGACGTCACTAGTAAGGATTTACGATAGGTACTCGAAACTAGGATAGCTACCAGAAACTAATAACATTCTGGAATCAGCGTAAGATAATTGTTTCTAAAAATGGAAAAAAAAATTTTTGATTTTTTTTTATATTTTATTTTTTTTCTCGAAAACTACGAAAGCTACAAGAAAACTAATAACATTCGTGGAATCAGCGTGAAATATTTGTTCTAAATATGCATAAAAAATTTTTTAAATTTTTTGGGATATTTTAATTTTTTTCTTGAAAACTACGATGGTACAAGATAATAATGAAAATTCGTGGATATAGGGTAAAAATAATTTTTTAAAAATTGAAAAAAAAAAATTAAATTTTTTTTGATATTTTTTTTTTTTTTTTTCGAAAACTACGATAGCAACAAGAAAACCAATCACTTCGTAGGAATCCGGCGGCGTAAGAAAAATTGTTCAAACATGGCAAAAAAAAAACATTGAATTTTTTTGGATAATTTTAACTTTCTTTTTCTCCGAAAACACTAGATAAGCTACAAGAAAACTAACTAAATCATTCCGTGGACTCAGCGTAAGAAATCTGTCTAAAAAATGGCAAAAATTTTTTTTTTGATTTTTGGGCTATTTTATTTTTTTTTCCTTCAAAAACTTACGATAGTACCGAAAATCAAATTACATCTTGGTGGCATCAGCGTAAAGAAAATTGTTCCTAAAATGGCAAAAACTATTTTTGATTTTTGGGTATTGTTATTTTTTTTTCTCGAAAACTCCGTAGTTACAAGAAAACTAATAACATTCGGTGAATCAGCGTAAGAAATATTGTTTCGTAAAATGGCAAAAAAATTTTCTTTGATTTTTTCGGGGCTATTCTTATTCTTTCTCTCAAAAACACTACGAATACTACAAGAAACTAATAACATTCGTAGTGAATCAGCGTAAGAAAATTGTTCTAAAAATGAAAAAAATTTTTGAAAATATTTTTTGGGATATTTTTTTTTCGAAAACTACATGCTACAAGAAACAATAACATTCGTGAATCAAGCGTAAGAAAATTGTTCTGAAAATGGCAAAAAAACTTTTTTTTTTTGGGCTATTTTATTTTTTTTTTCTCAAAAACTACGATAGTAACAAGAAAACTAATAAACATTCGTGGAATCAAGTAAAGAAAATTGTTCAAAAATAGAAAAAAAATTTTACTTTGATTTTTTTGGTGTAATTCTTTATTTTTTTTCTCGCAAAACTACGATAGCTACACAGAAAACTAATAACATCGTGAATCACGTAAGAAAATTGTTCTGAAATGGCAAAAAAAATTTTTTTGGTTTTTTGTGGCTTTTATTTTTTTTTCAAAAACTACGATAGCTACAAGAAAACTAATAACACTCGTGGAAATCAGCGTAAGATAGTTTGTTCTGAAAAATATGAAATTTGTTTTTTGGATTTTTTTGGTTATTTATTTTTATTTCTCGAAAACTACGATAGGTAAAAGAAAACTAATTTTTTTTTTCCATTTTTAAAACAAATTTCTTACGCTGATTCAAAAAGGTTATTAATTTTTTTTGTAACTATCGTATTTTTCGAGAAAAAAAAGAATAACAAAAAAATCAAAAAAATTTTTTCCATTTTTTAGAACCAATATCTTACGCTGATTCCAAATATGTTATTAGTTTTTCTTGTACCTATCGTAGTTTCGAGTTTTTTGCACTTAGACCTTCGACTTATAGTCTTGACCGTTCGTTCGTTTTGTTTGTTGCACAATATAGTCGAAAGTCTACAGTGCAATTCCGAAAATGATTCGACTTAAAATTTTTTGGGAAATTATGCGTGATTTTTTAGATTTTCACACTTAGACTTTTGACTTATACTTCCCGTTGAGACGTCACTATATGGGGTTGAAGTGATAGTTTATACCTTAAAGGTGTGCGATCAAGTTAGATCGTTTTTCGGTTCCCTTCGCAACGTCACTATAGTATAGTGTCGCCTTACGGGAATCGCAAAAGCGGCTGAACGCTTTCAAATACCAGTTACCTAAGCTAACTATCGTCAAACCGATAATGACGTCATATAGTGACGCCTGATCGGGAACTGATATAAGTCGAAGGTCTAAGGCAAATTCCGAAAAAAAAAAACAACAAAAAATAAATTAATTTGGACTTAAAAAATTTTGTGAATTATTTTCTTTGAAAAATTTTAGATTTTAGCACTTAGACCTTCGACATATACTTAGGCCTTCGACTTATACTTAGACCTTCGACTTAGCACTTAGACTTTCGACTTAGCACTTAGACCTTTCGACTTAGTACTTAGACCTTCGACTTATGCAACTAGACCATTCGACTTAGCACTTAGACCTTCGACTTAGCACTTAGACCTTCGACATAGCACTTAGACCTTCGACTTATACTTTGGTTTTTTAACTAACGCACGAAGGAATCGGACGATCTGTAGTTTACAGTAAAGTTTTTTTTGTTACTAAAACAATTTATAATAATTTTAAAAGGAAAAAATACTGCTTTGGAAATTTGGTTTATATTTATTAATTTTTTTACAATTGTCAGAATAAAACTTTAAATTAATAATGTATATATATATATATATATATATATATATATATATATATATATATATATATATATATATATATATATATATAATATATATAATTATATATAATATATAATATATATATAATAATATATATATATATACCTATATATATATATATATGTTTACAGACAGAGAAAGATATAATTTCTTTTCATGGAGATAATATATTTATTCGAGGTCTACTACGCAGTTGCGAATACGTTTGTTTTACGAAGTGTAGGTCAATTTTACAATATTTTTCTGTTTTTCTCTCCGATTTTGAGATTCGGGATATTCTTCCGAGTTTTTTCTTTGAGGTCGACGTGTAAGAAAACCGCAGTTATCTCGGTTGCTACGTAATTTGCTCTCGCTGTTGTATTGGGAAATGTGTAGCAGCCATTCTCATAGCCCAGCGTCATCCTCTCCACGGAGTTTGTTATAACTGGGAAATCTACAGCGATCTGCGACGCACACGCACGAGTGAATAAGCTCGATCTGCTCATATATAATTTCGACGGCGCATTCGGGATTCGTGTGTTTTGGGTGAGAAGCGATTGTTTTGAAAAATGAACAAAGCGATCTATGACGTTTTTTGCAAGACATCGAATGAGACAATTCTGACATGAAATACACGCCTCGTCTCCTCCTAAGCGTCGATATAAAAACGAAAGATAAACTACTCGCGAGACTATAGCAGTCAGCGCCTCTGAGCTTTTGCAACAGATTATTGAGCATCGATTTTACGATTCCGATAAACATTTCCTGTTTATCCGACAATTTCTTCTTTTTGGGGGCCGATGGTACTTCGTCGTCGTCATCATCACCGACTCGTCTCTTGAGAGAAAGATCTTTCGTTTTTAATCTTCCGGAACCGTGGTCTGAGGATAGGAAATCCACAGCCAACCGTCGTTGTCGATCGGTCGACCGACCTTTTTTCTTGACGGGATTTGCAATTATGAAATCCGCAACGATCTTCGTCGCAAGTATCCAAGTGAAAAATAGTGATGTGATTGTAAATAATTTTGAGAGCGCATTTGTGAGTCGCTCGGGTAACGTGAGAAGCGGTTTCTTTGAACATCGAACAGAGCGGTTTATGTTTTACTTCTTCGCAAGACATCGCGTGGCCGAATTCTTCCAATAAATTTTTCAGTCGTTTTGTCTTGATAGACTCTAATAAAACTGTATACAAATTATTCGCTAAGCGATAACACGCAGATTTTTTATGCCTTTCTAACAGAGATTCAAACCTCAGTTCCAAGATGTCGATCAACAGTTCCTGTTCTTCGGAAAATACTACGTTTTTTGGGGAAGGTGGTGGCGATTTGTCGTGAGGAGCGCCCTCGGCGATTCGCACCTTTTTTTCTTTAAAGCTTTTTCTACCTCCAGAAACTTTTTTCCCGTCGCAATCATCTTTAATACGTTTACGAGCCCCGACGGACTTTAGCTTTAGTACATTACACCTGAATCTCAAATATTTAAGGTGTTTGAAATCATCTTTCTGCTTTATTTGGTCGCTATTAGAACACCCAGGATACGGTTCACTTAAACTAAAAGAACGCTTCTCGGTGATTACGCTGGCTGTTGGGGTTTGGACAACCAAATACGATGCTAAATCTGGACTCAGAAACGAATATAGAACTCGAAGAAATTCCGCTGGCATAAGTGATTTTTGATCGTTTCTGTGGCAAAAATCCTGGTGATTAATAAATATATCGTAGAACGATAGTGTTCGATCTTTTGAAGGAACGAGGTACCTCTTCATCCAGCTTTCGGCGTAAGAAATTCGCTGTTTAAGCGAAACCTGTAACTCATCGTCAAACCTAGATTTTCCAGGTTGTGTCATCTTAGCTTCAATTGCGTGTGTAACTTTAGAAGATTCGCGTATTTTCGAATTTTTTACAGCTGACTCGAATATTGTTAGTTAATGCGCGTAGGAAAGCTCGAAGAAGTGGTACGATCGGGACTGAAAAAGGCATCCGCACTCGACTTGGCACTTCTTATAACTGATACCACAGACGGCCCTATCGATCTTTTATACTTTTTTAAGGCTTACATCATCAGCTAGTTATTACGTGGCACCCGGAGATGGCGACCAAAAAATTAATAAAATTTTTTATTTCGTAATAATAATAAAAAAATGATTTGTTTGTTTTCGAGATAAAATATATTATTCGTTTCAAATTATATTTCAGAGAGCCGAGACAAAGTTTAATTTTTTTTTTTCACAGTCGAATATTTTTCCTATTTCGGACTTAGATCATTGAGGTAAATTAATTCCTGATAAAACTTTACTATATGAGCTATTAAAAGGTTGACGATAGTTCGAGCGTAAAAAATTAATTTTTAAACGCGTTTGGCCATTTCTGCGAACGATTTCCGATGAAATGGCGCTATAAAAAACAGCGACGACGTTTGAAAGGGAACTGGAAAATGACCAAATGTTATCAAACGTCGCTTTTTTTTTTGCTGCGAACTATCGTTAGGCTTGATATAAGAAGGATGTTTCAACGGTAACTAATATAAAACGAAGGTCTAAGTATTTCTCCCTTACGCACCCGATCGTGCCATGGGGGGGGGGTGGGGGGGGGGGATATAACGTTACTTTTTACTTCTCGGGAGATGGGGCGCAATAAATATTTCGTTCCTTAAGCGATTTTTTTTTCGAGAGAAACCAAAAATTAATTACGGAATCTAGGACTTCGGGTAGCCCCTTAAGGTTCTGCGCGTCGTAACGAAGTTGTAGATCAAAACTGTGGTCGCTCATCGTGATCCGTCGATCAGTTTTCGAAGCGTTTCGGATATCGAAAAACTAAAAGCGGCTGTAAGGTGCTTACACGACCCTCGTTATTTTCCGGGCAACACTTTGAAAAGTAACGTAAAAAAATCTTAAGGGATCCCCATTGCACTCCGATCGTGCCAAGAAATAACGTTACTTTTTATTTCATGGGAGATGGAGGTTGGAAATGGCCAATTTAGTGCTAAGGAAATCACATTGGAAATGGCCAATTTAGTGCTAAGGAAATCACAATCTGTCTTACCAAGAAAAGAATAACAAAAGAGATACTTGCTATGTCATACGGGTTTGGAAATATAAGCCTATCAATATACCATCTTTCACCGGGAAATTTCCGAATTCCGTTATTTATTTTTTGTTTTCTCCGAAAAAAAAACTCGCTTAGGGAACGAAAAAATTATTTTGCTCCATGGAACGTTACCTTGTGAATTTTAAAATATTCGTAGAGAAAAAAAAAAATGGTCTTACGTAAATTCAATTTCAATCTATCAATTAGTTATGACCTACTGTAAGGAGGCATGCTAGTTTACGGGCTAAATTACGTTTTTTTTTATTTCTGTAGGAAAAAATTTCTAAAGGGAACAAATCAATTTAAATTTTTGGCAAAACCCATAATAAAGGGAACGGTTTTGTATCATCACCTTAAGCAAAGGGGGAACACTTAAGGTTTTTTGCCAGAAATTTTGAAACTTGTCCCAGGAACCCCCTGTACCACCGCAAACTAATGAGGAGTACCCAAGGACCCTACAACCGATTTTAGTTTTACGATATCTCAAATTATTCCTGAGTTATTGAAGTTTTCAACCTAGGCATGCTAGTTTCCTTATTTCCGTGGTTTTTTTTTTATTTTTCGGTGGAAAGAATTTCAAAGGAACAATTCTTATAGTTATTTTTGGCACATAATCCATAATAAAAGGAACGTTTTTTTTGGTGCCACCACCTAAGCATAGGGTTCCTGAAATTGGTATTTTTGATGCTTGTTTTCTTGCTACTCAGCTGAAAGCAACATAAGAAATTTATAGAGAAGTTATAACGTAGTACGGACTATAAAAATGTTAATTGTCAGCCCCTTACTACACGTAATTGGAAACATATTACCCCTTAAAAATGGTAATTTGTAACTTTTTATAAATGTTCAAAATTTAGAGATTGTAAGCCTACGGATATATGTTAGAAATGGCCAATTTAGTGCTAAAGAAATCACAATCTTGCCATATTGACAGGCTATATATTTACAAATAGTTCAACATAGTAAGGACTACAATAAATTTCAATTTTAACTTGCTAGGTCATACAGGTTATAAAATATAAGCCTGTCAGTATGGCATCTTGCACCGGGAAATTTCAGGCCTAAATTCTTTAATAAAGGGAACAAGAAGATCAAATTTGTGCCAAAACGCATAATAAAATCGCACTAAAGGGAACGTTACCTTCTGAATTTTAAAAATTCGTAGAAAAAAAATAATGGTCATACGTAAATGCAATTTCAATATATCAATTAGTTATGACCTACTGTAAGTAGGCATGCTAGTTTACGGCCTAAATTCCGTGGCTTTTATTTTTATTTCTGGTGGAAAAAATTTCTAAGGGGAACAATAAATTTAAATTTTTGGCACAAACCTATAATAAAGGGAACGATTTTTTGTGTCATCACCTTACGCATCTTACTGCTTTTAGTTTTACAATATCTCAAATTATTCCTGAGTTATTGAAGTTTTTAACTAGTAAGTGAGTTATCTATCATACTTAGAATAACCAAAGAGTTACAAACAGTACACCGTAATAAAGACCACAGTAAGTTATATTATTAACCTGCTAGGTTAACCTGGTGCCACCACCTAAGCATAGGGTTCCTGAAATTGGTATTTTTGATGCTTGTTTTCTTGCTACCAGCTGAAAGCAACATAATGAAATTTATAGAGAAATTAAAAAATTCCCAAAATTGCCTGTTTTTTTTGGTCTAGGTGGAAATTGGTGTTTTTGAGGCTTGTTTTCTTGCTACCAACTGAAAGCAACATAATGAAATTTATAGAGAAGTTAAAACGTAGTACGGACTATTAAAATGTGAATTGTCAGCCCCTTATTTCACATACTTTAAAAGATATTTCCGAAGCCGCATCGAAAACTGATCGACGAATCGCAAAGGCGACCTCAGTTTCGATCTATTAGTTCGGTACCACACGCTTAACCTTACTCGGAAACGCGAAGTCCTATATTCCGTAAGTATTTTATTGGTTTTCTCGAGAAAAACTCGCTTAGGGAACGAAAAATTTATTTTGCCCCATCTCCTGAGAATTCGAAAGTAACGTCATTTCATGCCCCAATCGGAGCGAAAGGGGGGACCCTTTATTAGTTTTCTTGTAGCGATCGTAGGCTCGAGAGAAAAAATAAATAACCCCAGAAAGTAAAACTAAGGGCGTATAAGCACTCTCCAGCTGCTTTTAGTTTTACCACCCCTCGTTACTTTCCGGGGGTGTCAGGTTGGCACGAAATAATGTTACCTTGTACTTCTCGGGAGATTGAGCAAAATAAAATTTTTGTTCCTTAAGCGAGTTATTTTCTAAAAAAAATATTTCGGAGTTTAGGACTTCGCGAAGCCCCGAAAGGTTAGGCGTGTCGTAACGAAATAATAGATCGAAACTGCGCTCGCCTATCGCGATCCGGCGATCAATATTCGAAACGGCTTCAGATAGTCTTATTATTATTATATTTTTTTTAATTTATTCTCCCATAAAACACCGTCTTCTTTAACAAACCATGTTTTATGGGAGAATAAATTAAAAAAAATATAATAATAATAAGACTATCTGAAGCCGTTTCGAATATTGATCGCCGGATCGCGATAGGCGAGCGCAGTTTCGATCTATTATTTCGTTACGACACGCCTAACCTTTCGGGGCTTCGCGAAGTCCTAAACTCCGAAATATTTTTTTTAGAAAATAACTCGCTTAAGGAACAAAAATTTTATTTTGCTCAATCTCCCGAGAAGTACAAGGTAACATTATTTCGTGCCAACCTGACACCCCCGGAAAGTAATGAGGGGTGTCTACAAGAAAACTAATAACATTCGTGGAATCAGCGTAAGATATTTGTTCTGAAAATATAAAAAAAAATTCTTGGGTTATTTATTTTTTCTCTCGAGCCTACGATCGCTACAAGAAAACTAATAAAGATTCCCCCCATCAGCGTAAGATATTTGTATTTTTCGAATTCTCAGGAGATGGGGCAAAATAAATTTTTCGTTCCCTAAGCGAGTTTTTCTCGAGAAAACCAATAAAATACTTACGGAATATAGGACTTCGCGTTGCCGAGTAAGGTTAAGCGTGTGGTAACGATCTAATAGATCGAAACTGCGGTCGCCTATTGCGATTCGTCGATCAGTTTTCGATGCGGCTTCGGAAATATCTTTTAAAGTATGTGAAATAAGGGGCTGACAATTCACATTTTAATAGTCCGTACTACGTTTTAACTTCTCTATAAATTTCATTATGTTTGCTTTCAGTCGTAGCATAGAAAACAAGCCTTCAAGAAACATCAATTTTCCCACATAGAAAAAAAGCGGGCGATTTTGGAATTTTTTAATTTTTTTAAAATCGTTTTAAAATAAAAACTATATAGCGCATATAAAATAAGTGGAAATTTAGAGGTTCGGAGGCCAGCCACTACGGTGGAAACCGAAAACTTAATAACTCAGGAAAAATAATTTGAGAAATCTTAAAAACTAAAATCCGTTGTCAGGCGTCCCTTAGGTATCCTCACTAGTTTGTCGGGGGTACAGGGGGTTCCTGGGACAAGTTTTCAAAATTTCCGGAAAAAACCTTAAGTGTTCCGTTACATTATGGAGAAAATAAAGAAGACCCCTTCGTGATCTCACGCTCAAACTTCAACCTTTACCCGTGGTTTGTTTGGGTCGGGTTTGGTGGTGTGTGGGGTGGTTTTTGTTGTGGTTGGTGGTGTTGGCGTTGTGTTTTGGTGGTCGTTGGCGGTAGGTATGACAGCAAAAACCGGTTCCTCTTTATTAGTGGGTATGTGTGCTCTTATGGAGGAATAGTTTGGTTTTAGATATTCTGATTGTGTGGTTGTGCCGTTTGTAAGAGGGTGAGGTAGTGGTGTTTTTGGGGTTGGTTTTCGTCTAGCTCGAGAGGTAGTGTATTGGTGTTGGTGATGAGTGTTAGAAAAAATGCGACGTTGTAATTTGAGGTGGCTGGTAAACGAGTATGTTGCGGTGCGGGTTTCGTTGGTTGAGGTGTAGTTAGGCTGGGTCATAAGCTAATGTGATAGATATGGTGTTGAAGGGATTGCATTGGGTAGTGCGTATGACCATTGATGTTTTTTTCGTACGATTTTTAATAATTGCAGAAGTAAGCGTTCCCTTTAGTGCGATTTTTATTATGCGTTTTGGCAAGCATGGAAGTGGGTGGTTGGTTGAGGTTTGTGGCTTTGTTTTGGGTTCCGCTTATTAACAAAGATTTAGGCTTTAAATTTCCGGTGAAGATTGATCATACTAAGATAGGACCAAAGAGTTACAAAGTAGTACAGACATAAGTTAATGGACTGACAGTATAACTAGCAATTTTCAACTTGCTAGGCATACAAGGTTTTGAAAATATTATAGCCTGTCATATGGCAAGATTTGAATTATCCTTTAGCACTGAAATTGGCTCATTTCTAATCTATAGTATCCGTTAGGTTACAATCTCTAAATTTGACACTTTATAAAAAGTTTACAAAATTACATTTTTAAGGGGTATATGTTTCCAATAGTGTAGTAAGGGCTGACAATAACATTTTTTAGTAGTCGTACTACGTTATACCTTCTTCTCATAAATTTCATTATGTTGCTTTCAACTGGTAGCAAGAAAACAAGCATCAAAAATTACCAATTTCAGGAACCTATGGCTTAGGTGGTGGCACCAAAAAAACGTTCTTTTTTATGAGATTTGTGCCAAAAAAATATATATTAATTGTTCCTTTGGAATTTTTTCACCGAAAATATAAAACAAAACACGGAACAATATAGGCCGGAAACTAGCATGCCTAGGTTGAAAACTTCAATAACTCAGGAATAATTTGAGATATCGTAAAAGCTAAAATCGGTTGTGGGTCCTTGGTACTCCCCTCATTAGTTTGCGGTGGTGACAGGGGGTTCCTGGACAAGTTTCAAATTTCCTGGCAAAAAACCTTAAAGTGTTCTCCCCTTTGCTTAAGGTGTATGATACAACAAAACCGTTCCCTTTTATTATGGGTTTGTGCCCAAAAATTTAAATGATTGTTCCCGCTTTAGAATTTTTTCCGTACAGAAATAAAAAAAAACGTAATTTAGCCCGTAAACTAGCATGCCTCCTTACAGTAGGTCATAACTAATTGATAGATTGAAATTGAATTTACGTAATACCATATTTATTTTTTCTACGAAAATTTTTTAAAATTTCACAAATTTTCCTTTAGTGCGATTTTATTATGCGCTTTGGCATAAATTGGATCTTCTTGTTCCCTTTATTAACAAAGAATTTAGGCCGAAATTTCCAGTAAAGATGCCTATCAACCAGCTTATATTTTAAACTGTATGACCTGCAAGTTAAAAATTGTAGTTTATGTAGTTCTTCTATGTTGTTACTCATTTGTATGCGGATTTGTGTTGGTTTGTTGTTTTTGGTAGACAGATGTTGATTCCTAGCACTATTGGCCATTTTCCTCCGAATGTGAATTGTCCTTAGCACTAAATTGGCCGATTTCCAACCTCCATCTCCACATTGAAATGATGAAAGTACTTTAATTCTTGGCTGACGCTTTTAATGGAGTGAATGGGGATCCTTAGATTTTTTTTAGTTACTTTTCAAAGTGTTGCTCCGGATAAGGTAACGGAGGGTCGTAAGTGGTTCACCTTCAGCCGCTTTAGTTTTTTCGATATCCGGAAGACGCTCGAAACTGATCGCGGATCACGATGAGGCGACCATTCAGTTGTTTGATCTAAACTTCGTTACGACGCGCAGTAACCGTTAAGGGCTACCAAGATCCTAGATTCCGTAATTAATGTTTTGGTTTCTCTCGAAAAAAAAATCGCTTAAGAGCGAATATTTAGTATGCGCTGTGCCCATCTCCGGAGAAGTAAAGAAGTAACGTTATGTATACGTGGCAGCATCTGGGGAGGGTGAGGGTCGTGTAAGCACCTTACAGCCGCTTTTAGTTTTTCGATATCCGAAACGCCTTGAAAACTGATCGACGGATCGCGATGAGCGACCACAGTTTTAATCTACAACTTCGTTACGACGCGCAGAACCTTAAGGGGCTACCCGAAGTCCTAGATTCCGTAATTAATTTTTGGTTTCTCTCGAAAAAAAAATCGCTTAAGGAACGAAATATTTATTGCGCCCCATCTCCCGAGAAGTAAAAAGTAACGTTATATCGTGGCACGATCGGGGCGTAAGGGAGAAATACTTAGACCTTCGTTTTATATTAGTTACCGTTGAAACATCCCTATACCAAGCCTAACGATTTTGAAACGAATAATATATTTTATCTCGAAAACAAACAAATCATTTTTTCATTATTATTACGAAATAAAAAATTTTATTAATTTTTTGGTCGCCATCTCCGGGTGCCACGTAATAACTAGCTGATGACGTAAGCCTTAAAAAAGTATAAAAGATCGATAGGGCCGTCTGTGGTATCAGTTATTAGAAGTGCCAAGTCGAGTGCGGATGCCTTTTTCAGTCCCGATCGTACCACTTCTTCGAGCTTTCCTACGCGCATTAACTAACAATATTCGAGTCATTCTTTAGCTGTAAAAAATTCGGAAATACGCGAATCTTCTAAAGTTACACACGCAATTGAAGCTAAGATGACACAACCTGGAAAATCTAGGTTTGACGATGAGTTACAAGTTTCGCTTAAACAGCAAATTTCTTACGCCGAAAGCTGGATGAAGAGGTACCTCGTTCCTTCAAAAGATCGAACACTATCGTTCTACGATATATTTATTAATCACCAGGATTTTTGCCACAGAAACGATCAAAAATCACTTATGCCGGCAGAATTTCTTCGAGTTCTATATTCGTTTCTGAGTCCAGATTTAGCATCGTATTTGGTTGTCCAAACCCCAACAGCCAGCGTAATCACCGAGAAGCGTTCTTTTAGTTTAAGTGAACCGTATCCTGGTTGTTCTAATAGCGACCAAAAAAAGGAGAAAAATTATTTCAAACACCTTAAATATTTGAGATTCAGGTGTAATGTACTAAAGCTAAAGTCCGTCGGGGCTCGTAAACGTATTAAAGATGATTGCGACGGGAAAAAAGTTTCTGGAGGTAGAAAAAGCTTTAAAGAAAAAAAGGTGCGAATCGCCGAGGGCGCTCCTCACGACAAATCGCCACCACCTTCCCCAAAAAACGTAGTATTTTCCGAAGAACAGGAACTGTTGATCGACATCTTGGAACTGAGGTTTGAATCTCTGCTAGAAAGGCATAAAAAATCTGCGTGTTATCGCTTAGCGAATAATTTGTATACAGTTTTATTAGAGTCTATCAAGACAAAACGACTGAAAAATTTATTGGAAGAATTCGGCCACGCGATGTCTTGCGAAGAAGTAAAACATAAACCGCTCTGTTCGATGTTCAAAGAAACCGCTTCTCACGTTACCCGAGCGACTCACAAATGCGCTCTCAAAATTATTTACAATCACATCACTATTTTTCACTTGGATACTTGCGACGAAGATCGTTGCGGATTTCATAATTGCAAATCCCGTCAAGAAAAAAGGTCGGTCGACCGATCGACATCGACGAGGTTGGCTGTGGATTTCCTTTCCTCAGACCACGGTTCCGGAAGATTAAAAACGAAAGATCTTTCTCTCAAGAGACGAGTCGGTGATGATGACGACGACGAAGTACCATCGGCCCCCAAAAAGAAGAAATTGTCGGATAAACAGGAAATGTTTATCGGAATCGTAAAATCGATGCTCAATAATCTGTTGCAAAAGCTCAGAGGCGCTGACTGCTATAGTCTCGCGAGTAGTTTATCTTTCGTTTTTATATCGACGCTTAGGAGGAGACGAGGCGTGTATTTCATGTCAGAATTGTCTCATTCGATGTCTTGCAAAAAACGTCATAGATCGCTTTGTTCATTTTTCAAAACAATCGCTTCTCACCCAAAACACACGAATCCCGAATGCGCCGTCGAAATTATATATGAGCAGATCGAGCTTATTCACTCGTGCGTGTGCGTCGCAGATCGCTGTAGATTTCCCAGTTATAACAAACTCCGTGGAGAGGATGACGCTGGGCTATGAGAATGGCTGCTACACATTTCCCAATACAACAGCGAGAGCAAATTACGTAGCAACCGAGATAACTGCGGTTTTCTTACACGTCGACCTCAAAGAAAAACTCGGAAGAATATCCAGAATCTCAAAATCGGAGAGAAAAACAGAAAAATATTGTAAAATTGACCTACACTTCGTAAAACAAACGTATTCGCAACTGCGTAGTAGACCTCGAATAAATATATTATCTCCATGAAAAGAAATTATATCTTTCTCTGTCTGTAAAACATATATATATATATATATATATATATATATATATATATATATATATATTATATATATTATTTTTATATATATAATATATATATATATATATATATATAATATCCTATATATATATATATATATTATATATATATAGTATATATTAACATTATTAATTTAAAGTTTTATTCTGACAATTGTAAAAAAATTAATAAATATAAACCAAATTTCCAAAGCAGTATTTTTTCCTTTTAAAATTATTATAAATTGTTTTAGTAACAAAAAAAACTTTACTGTAAACTACAGATCGTCCGATTCCTTCGTGCGTTAGTTAAAAACCAAAGTAATAAGTCGAAGGTCTAAGTGCTATGTGAAGGGTTAAGTGCTAAGTCGAAGGTCTAAGGGCTAAGTCGAAGGTCTTTAATGCTAGTCGAAGGTCAAGTGCTAAGTCGAAAGGTCTAAGTGCTTAAGTCGAAAGTCTAAGTGCTAAGTCCGAAGGTCTTACAAGTATACATGTCGAGGCTAAGATATTGTCGAACGTCAGTGCTAAATCTAAAATTTCTCAAAGAAAATAATACACAAAATTTTTTAAGTTCAAATTATTTTTCGGAATTTGCACTTAGACCTTCGACTTATATCAGCTCCCTTCAGGCGTCATTATATGACGTCATAATCGGATTGAAGATAGTTTTAGCTTAGGTAACTGGTATTTGAAGAGCGTTCAGTCCCGCTTTTTGCGATTGCCCGTAGGGACACTGTACTATAGTGACGTTTGCGAAAGGAACGAAAAAGATCTAACTGATCGCCAAACCTTTAAGGTACTAATATCACTTCAACCGATATAGTAGACGTCTCAACGGGAACTGAATATTAGTCAAAGGTCTAAGTGTGAAATCTAAAAAATCACGCATAATTTCCCAAAAAATTTTTACAGTCGAATCATTTTTTCGAATTTGCACTTAGGACTTTCGACTTATATTATTTCAAGCAAACAAACGAACGAACGGTCCAGAGATTTATAAGTCGAAGGATAAGGTGCATGAAAAACTGAAAACTACGATAGTAAAGAAAACTAATACATTCGTGAAGTTCAGCGTAAAGATATTTGTTTTCTAAAATATGGAAAAAATTTTTTTTGATTTTTTTGGTATTTATTTTTTTTCTCGAAAACTACGATAGTTACAAAAAAATTAATAACCTTTTGGAATCAAGCGTAAGAATTTGTTTTAAAATGGAAAAAAAATAGTTTCCTTGTACCTATCGTAGTTTTCGAGAAAAAAATAAAAAAAAAAATCAAAAAAATTTTTTTCCATTTTTAGAACAAATATCTTACGCTGATTCCACGAATGTTATTAGTTTTCTTGTACCTATCGTAGTTGTTCGAGTTTTTTTGCAGCTTAGGACTTCGACTTATGTGCTGACGCCGTTCGTTTTTCTTTGTTGTTGACAATATAAGTCGAAAGTCTAAGTGCAAATTCCGAAAAATGATTTCGACTTAAAATTTTTTGGGAAATTATTTTCTCTGTGATTTTTTAGATTTTCACACTTAGACCTTTGACTAATATCAGTTCCCGTTGAGACGTCACTATATGGGGTTGAAGTGATAGTTTTTACCTTAAAAGGTGTTGCGCGATCAAGTTAGATCGTTTTTCGGTTTCCTTCGCAACGTCACTATGTATGTGTCCGCCTTAAACGGGAATCGAAAGCGGCTGAACGCTTTCAATACCAGTTACCTAAGCAAACTATCGTTAAACCGAATATGACGTCATATAGTGACGCCTGATCGGGAACTAGTATAAGTCGAAGGTCTTAGTGCATAATTCCGAAAAATAATTTGCTTCAAAAATTTTGTTGATTATTTTCTTGAAAAATTTTAAGATTTTGCGACTTAGACCTTCCGACATATACTTAGGTCTCGGAATTATCTTAGACCTTCGACCTTAGCGACTTAGCTTTCGCTTAGCCTTTAGACGTTTCCGACTTAAGCACTTAGACGCTTCGACTTAGGCACTTAGACATTCCGACTTTAGCACTTAGACCTTCGCTTAGCCTTAGACCTTCGATCATAGCACTTAGAGCTTCGACGTTTTTAAAATACTTTGTTTTTTAACTAACGCACGAAGGAATCGGACGATCTGTAGTTTACAGTAAAGTTTTTTTTGTTACTAAAACAATTTATAATAATTTTAAAAGGAAAAAATACTGCTTTGGGATTTGGTTAAAGTATTTATTATTTTTTTACAATTGAGGTCAGAATAATAACTTTAATTAAATATCTCACTATATATAATATAATATTATATTATATATATATATATATATATATAATATATATATAATAATACTATATATATATATATATATATATATATATATTATATATATCTATATATATATATATATTATATATATATATATTATATTATATGTTTTTTTACGACAGAGAAGATATAATTATTTTTTTCATGGAGATAATATATTTATTCGAGGTCTACTACGCAGTTGCGAATACGTTTGTTTTACGAAGTGTAGGTCAATTTTACAATATTTTTCTGTTTTTCTCTCCGATTTTGAGATTCTGGATATTCTTCCGAGTTTTTTCTTTGAGGTCGACGTGTAAGAAAACCGCAGTTATCTCGGTTGCTACGTAATTTGCTCTCGCTGTTGTATTGGGAAATGTGTAGCAGCCATTCTCATAGCCCAGCGTCATCCTCTCCACGGAGTTTGTTATAACTGGGAAATCTACAGCGATCTGCGACGCACACGCACGAGTGAATAAGTTCGATCTGCTCATATATAATTTCGACGGCGCATTCGGGATTCGTGTGTTTTGGGTGAGAAGCGATTGTTTTGAAAAATGAACAAAGCGATCTATGACGTTTTTTGCAAGACATCGAATGAGACAATTCTGACATGAAATACACGCCTCGTCTCCTCCTAAGCGTCGATATAAAAACGAAAGATAAACTACTCGCGAGACTATAGCAGTCAGCGCCTCTGAGCTTTTGCAACAGATTATTGAGCATCGATTTTACGATTCCGATAAACATTTCCTGTTTATCCGACAATTTCTTCTTTTTGGGGGCCGATGGTACTTCGTCGTCGTCATCATCACCGACTCGTCTCTTGAGAGAAAGATCTTTCGTTTTTAATCTTCCGGAACCGTGGTCTGAGGAAAGGAAATCCACAGCCAACCTCGTCGATGTCGATCGGTCGACCGACCTTTTTTCTTGACGGGATTTGCAATTATGAAATCCGCAACGATCTTCGTCGCAAGTATCCAAGTGAAAAATAGTGATGTGATTGTAAATAATTTTGAGAGCGCATTTGTGAGTCGCTCGGGTAACGTGAGAAGCGGTTTCTTTGAACATCGAACAGAGCGGTTTATGTTTTACTTCTTCGCAAGACATCGCGTGGCCGAATTCTTCCAATAAATTTTTCAGTCGTTTTGTCTTGATAGACTCTAATAAAACTGTATACAAATTATTCGCTAAGCGATAACACGCAGATTTTTTATGCCTTTCTAGCAGAGATTCAAACCTCAGTTCCAAGATGTCGATCAACAGTTCCTGTTCTTCGGAAAATACTACGTTTTTTGGGGAAGGTGGTGGCGATTTGTCGTGAGGAGCGCCCTCGGCGATTCGCACCTTTTTTTCTTTAAAGCTTTTTCTACCTCCAGAAACTTTTTTCCCGTCGCAATCATCTTTAATACGTTTACGAGCCCCGACGGACTTTAGCTTTAGTACATTACACCTGAATCTCAAATATTTAAGGTGTTTGAAATCATCTTTCTGCTTTATTTGGTCGCTATTAGAACACCCAGGATACGGTTCACTTAAACTAAAAGAACGCTTTTCGGTGAATACGCTGGCTGTTGGGGTTTGGACAACCAAATACGATGCTAAATCTGGACTCAGAAACGAATATAGAACTCGAAGAAATTCTGCCGGCATAAGTGATTTTTGATCGTTTCTGTGGCAAAAATCCTGGTGATTAATAAATATATCGTAGAACGATAGTGTTCGATCTTTTGAAGGAACGAGGTACCTCTTCATCCAGCTTTCGGCGTAAGAAATTTGCTGTTTAAGCGAAACTTGTAACTCATCGTCAAACCTAGATTTTCCAGGTTGTGTCATCTTAGCTTCAATTGCGTGTGTAACTTTAGAAGATTCGCGTATTTCCGAATTTTTTACAGCTAAAGAATGACTCGAATATTGTTAGTTAATGCGCGTAGGAAAGCTCGAAGAAGTGGTACGATCGGGACTGAAAAAGGCATCCGCACTCGACTTGGCACTTCTTATAACTGATACCACAGACGGCCCTATCGATCTTTTATACTTTTTTAAGGCTTACGTCATCAGCTAGTTATTACGTGGCACCCGGAGATGGCGACCAAAAAATTAATAAAATTTTTTATTTCGTAATAATAATGAAAAAATGATTTGTTTGTTTTCGAGATAAAATATATTATTCGTTTCAAAATCGTTAGGCTTGGTATAGGGATGTTTCAACGGTAACTAATATAAAACGAAGGTCTAAGTATTTCTCCCTTACGCCCCGATCGTGCCACGATATAACGTTACTTTTTACTTCTCGGGAGATGGGGCGCAATAAATATTTCGTTCCTTAAGCGATTTTTTTTTCGAGAGAAACCAAAAATTAATTACGGAATCTAGGACTTCGGGTAGCCCCTTAAGGTTCTGCGCGTCGTAACGAAGTTGTAGATTAAAACTGTGGTCGCTCATCGCGATCCGTCGATCAGTTTTCAAGGCGTTTCGGATATCGAAAAACTAAAAGCGGCTGTAAGGTGCTTACACGACCCTCGTTATTTTCCGGGCAACACTTTGAAAAGTAACGTAAAAAAAATCTTAAGGGATCCCCATTGCGCTCCGATCGTGCCAAGAAATAACGTTACTTTTTATTTCACGGGAGATGGAGGTTGGAAATGGCCAATTTAGTGCTAAGGAAATCACATTGGAAATGGCCAATTTAGTGCTAAGGAAATCACAATCTGTCTTACCAAGAAAAGAATAACAAAAGAGATACTTGCTATGTCATACGGGTTTGGAAATATAAGCCTATCAATATACCATCTTTCACCGGGAAATTTCCGAATTCCGTTATTTATTTTTTGTTTTCTCCGAAAAAAAAACTCGCTTAGGGAACGAAAAAATTATTTTGCTCCATCTCCCGAGAAGCAAAAGGTAACGATATTTCGTGCTACGACTGGAGCGTAAATTTCGAAATGTTCCCAGAAAGCCCGACACCACCGGAAAGTAACGACGTCGTTCGTCCAAGCACGAGATTTTTTCAGGTTAATTTTCAAAGTGTTCTTTAGAAGGCCCTACACCCACGATTAATAACGAGGGGTATTTAAGCACTCTCCAGCTGCTTTTAGGTTTACGAAAATGGAACAAGCGCTTTAAATGGGGGTCATTTACCGATAAATAATAATCTATATCTATATCTAGATACTATAATCTATCTATGTACTACTATTTATTAGTTTTTGACGGATCGGAATAGGCGACCGCAATTTCGACGCGCCTAAACTCACCCGGCAACTCGAATTCCAGATTCCATAATTTTTTTTTGCTCTCTCAGAAAACACTCGCTTACGGAACGAAAATTTATTTTGCCCCCTCCTTCGAGAATCGAAGTAACGTTATTTAGTGCCTCGATGTGGATACAGGGGGGAAGAACCCCTTTTAGATTATTTTTATGTTAATTTTTCAAAAGTGTTTTTAAGAGCGACATTTCTCTGACACTATAAATCTCATCGTTTTAAGGGTGAAATAGATGTAACGAATAATTAACAATTTATCCCGCGAGTGCCTATTTGAAGTTTATAATTTTTAATTTGTATTTTCGCCGCTGAAGACTATGTTGAAGTGGTAGAGACGCGTAGAAGTGGCGAGAGATACGAGGAGACGCGAAAGCACGAAATAACGTTACTTTTTAACTCTCGGGAGATGGTGCAAAATTATTTTTTCGTTCCTTTAGCGAGCTTTTTTTTAAGAAAACCAAAATAAATAAATAATTACGGATGACATATTATATTATTGTTTTGTTTTCTTTGTTCATAATTAATGTAGTGAAGTTTCAAAGGGAACTGATATAAGTCGAAGATATAAGTGCGAAACAGGTGTACCTAAGGAAAATCAAAAGATTTAAAATAAAATATAAAAAATTTAATCAATTAATAATGTTATTTAATTGAAAAGGAATCTTTATCGTTAACAATAATAGACGATAGAAGAAGAAGATACAATTTGATAAAGATAAATATATTTATATATACGTATAAAATATCGATAAATCTCAGGCGAAGATTGGTTTAATGGTGGCTTTTATAGATTCCCTACAGTACGGACACAAGGTGAGGGCCGGTGCGCACGAAGAGCAAGTCATCAAGTGTCTACAAGGTAAAAATGCGATTTCCGTGTCTTTGTCCAAGCAAACTTTGCAAATCATTTTCTCGAAAACAACATGAATTTGAGCTTCTCGAGATCGCGAATCTTTAGAAAGAAGCGTTTCGGCCTCTGATAATGACGACGACGACGACAACGAGGCTTTGTTGGGTTTAAAGAGAGGCGTAGTTTCTTCGGAGCGTAGATCAGCAATAATAGGACGGTCGTTAGGATAATTTTCGGTATGGTTTTCGATATTGCGGTTGCTGTTAGTGGCGATCGGATTATTATAACTCGGTTCATTGAGCGTTATTTTGATCGATTCATCATTGCTCTTATCAGAGTTTTCAGTGTGAAATAAGGGCGGGCCATTAACAGGATCCAAAGGCCTCGCTTGTTCAAAAATAGGGCGATGCCTTTGAGCAAACCTCGTTATTTCTTCGAGAGTCACTTCGAATCGAATTTTCTTATACATTATATGACAAATTCCTGACATCGTGTATTACTCGTTTTCGGCTCCCAAATCCAAGATTCTTCGTAGAAATTGATTTATCAAAAGAATTGCTTTAAGCTCGCCCACCGCTGTCATACGACTAACTGTCTCGACGCGTGTTGGTCACTTCTTCCTAATCTTCACACATCGGTGAGACCAATTGATGCGCAATGGGTAAAAACTAGATTATATATAAGATTTAATTTTCGTTTTGAAATTCAAATATAATAATAAAATAGATAATTTAATAAAAAAATTATTTAGAGAGATAATAATTTCGTTATTTATTATCTATTTACTGGTAATTAAATGAAGAAAAATTTGAAAAAAATATATTATGATGACTCATTAAGAAACAACAATTCGCACCGTTCAAAAAATAACGTATTCCTGGCAGAATGAAACGTCGAAGTTTTGTTTCCTGAAGATTAAGCTGAGAAGTTGAGATTTTTTCACTTTAATTTCAAAGCGTTCTTTAGAAGGTCCAACACCCCTTGAAAGTAACGAGGGGCGTATAAGCACTCTTCAGCAGCTTTTAGTTTTAGGATATCCGAAGCCGCTTCGAAAAAATGATCGACGGCTCCCGAAAGGCAACCGCAGTTTCGATCTATTACTTCGTTAAAACACGCTTAACCTTACTCGGTTACTCGAAGTCCTAAATTCCGTAATTATTTTTATAGTTTTCACGAGAAAATCTCGCTTAGGGAACGAAAATTTTATTTTGCCCATCTCCTGAGAAGTCGA